>JAUJYZ010000745.1:417500-588285 GCA_033675265.1 Actinostola sp. cb2023
ATCGTGCCCTCATGACCGCATCGAGCATCGAGCTCCGATGCACGAATATCGTGCCTTTCAAGATTTCCATCGAGCCGACATCGAGCCTTGATGTTTTGGCACGATGAAGGCTCGATGTAGGCACGATGTAGGCTCGATGTAGGCTCGATGCTGGCTCGATGTAGGCTCGATGCAAGCACAATGAAGGCTCGATGTAGGCTCGATGTAGGCTCGATGCGAGCACGATACGTAGGCTCGATGTAGGCTCGATGTCTAGGCTCGATGCGAACACGATACGTAGGCTCGATGTGACGTGGGCTCGATGTAGGCTCGATGCGAGCACGATACGTAGGCTCGATGTGGGCTCGATGTAGATGCAGGCTCGATGCGAGCACGATACGTAGGCTCGATGTAGGCTCGATGCGAGCACGATACGTAGGCTCGATGCGAGGAGAATGCGAGCATGATACATGTCTAGCGGTTGTTGACTCGATGCGAGCACGATACATGTCTAGCGGTTGTGATGATGATGATAATCTTTATGTTAAATACGGTGTCTCTTCAAAATCCGTGCTCATCCAGAGACCGTATATAATAATATTAAAGTTCTAAACTCGATGCGAGCACGATACACACTTAGCAGCGGCCATTTATGGCTTCCTGCACGCGTTGGGCTTCCTGTGACAAAAGTTTCAATTCCCTGGGATTCCTGTGGTATAGTTATCAAGATGGCCACCGTGCCTGCGTACTCGACGGGAAATTGTTTTGGTCTTTGTTGTCTTTCATTTTTTTATAATCGTTCGTTCAGAAGGCAAGTTTGAAAACTACCTGTTTACTTTTGCATTGTTCTAATCTTTCCGATTCGCCGGTAAAATACCGTTCCAGATGAGGATTCGACTGCAAAACACATTTGTTTATTGAATAAACAACAGAAAGCTTTGATTTAATGGTTATGCTCGATATGAAGGCCCGATGCTCGGTCTGGCAGGCTCGATGCTCGGCACGGTTGGCTGGAATTAAAAAATGACATGAACGAGGCACGATCAAGGCTCGATGAATGCTCGATCTGAAGGCTCGATGCAATGCTCGATGTAGGCGAAAAGTAGGCTCGATGTGAGCACGATCAAGGCTCGATGTAGGCTCGATCTGAAGGCTCGATCTGAAGGCTCGATCTGAAGGCTCGATCTGAAGGCTCGATCTGAAGGCTCGATGCAATGCTCGATGTAAGCACGATCTAGGCTCGATGTAGGCTCGATGTAGGCTCGATGTAGGCACGATCAAGGCTCGATCTAATTTGAAACATGCACGGTCTGTGCACGATGATCGGAGCGTGCCTCGATGCTCGATAATGGTGCACGTTTGATGCACGGTCTCGATGCTCGATGTAGTTGCAAATTTTATGCAAAGCTGGTGGTCACCAACACCGTGCGCGTCTAAACAATAGGTTTTTGCACACATTGGCACCTAGGGCAGACTTTGTCCTCTTTATGTTCCATACTCTCCTGTTCTGTGGCCTTGGCTTGGGCTCTGGCTAGAAGAACAGGCCGTGCGAATCCACTTCAACATGATAACACAGTAAGACTAACAGGTCGGTATCGTCTCCAACTAGTACACTAGCTTTAGTTTTCATCCTGACATTTTTCCGATTTCTGATATAATTTTTATGAGTTCACTGATCTTAATGTGATTTATTATTATTAAAAATATCGTTTTTTATATTTTTTGTTTTTATTGTTAAGCGCTTTAGAATATTACATATTTTGCGCTATATAAATAAAGTTTATTTATTTATTCATTTATTATGTTGAAGTGGATTCGCACGGCCTGTTCTCAACAAAATCGTGCAACTTGTCGCGCAACATTGTTGCGTTGCAAGTTGCAGAGCAATGTTTCTCGTATTACCATCGTTCGTGCAACTTGTCGCGCAACACACTCCGTGTTGTAGGTTGCAAAATTTTGTTGCGCAAAGTAGAAGCTCTTTCTACTTCATGCAACAAAGTTTTGCAACCTGCAACTCAGAAAATTTAATTTGTTGCGCGACAAGTTGCGCGAACGATGGTAATACGAGAAACATTGCTCTGCAACTTGCAACGCAACAATGTTGCGCGAAAAGTTGCATACGTTTGTTGCTCGTATTACCGCACCTGTTTTTGCACACACTTTATGCTTTGCATCAGCTTTAAAAATGATTGAAACAGATTCCATGCAGATTCCTTCAACAAGCAGAAATCTTTGATCGACCAGCGGGTATAACTAGAAAGGAATACATCTTTGTGGCAGGAGAGAAAGCACTTCTCTCTTTGTACAGTGATGATTCAGAGGAGAGGCTAATTGCAGACTCTCTACGATACACCCGTTTTTGCCAAAAGGTAGCCAAGTGATCGTAATTTGTTCAACCTGAAAGCCATCCACCCACATCAGCTACTGCTACATACCTGCACATTCTACGTGTGTACTACCAGATCCAGGAATGGAAAGAGGTTGCGAACAGCTACAGCCTTTTGACTGGGGATGAAACTTAGCGGATGGGAAGCCACTTCCTATCCTAACTGAATTACCACAAGCCCATAGCGCACTATACTAATTGAGATGATCAGATGGCTGCAAGTCAGATCAGGTAGCACTTGCACTTGTACATGCAAAAAGTACTACCTGGATTGCTCGGCTGCATGCATGTGGTACATGCAAAGGCCAAAGTTATTCTAACTCCAGCACGCGAGACCTAGCTTGGTTTGAATGAGTCTGACTAACAATATGTTTTAGTTCTATTAAGCTTTAAATCTTAATTCTGCTTGGTATAATATTTTATCCTATGGTCATTATCATAATTATTATGTGACTTTATTATTACTTAAGTTATAAATATAACCTTAATGCAACCAATTAGAGTCGTTTTCGTATGAGTGGGAAGTAGTTACGGTACGGTTCGTGCCGTGCAGTGACAGTATCGCGCCATCAACGTGCAGTGTGATTGGTTGAATACAATGTGTTCGATTCTGTACCGTTAGCGTAACTCCATACCGTAGGTTTCCCACTCATACGAAAACGACTCTATTATCATTATTGTATTTCAATAGTTGATTAATATTAGTCATTAGTGTTAAACAGTCTTAGAATATACTAATTTGGCTATACAACGCAACGAATAACCAAGAAACAATCAAACATAAAGCAGGAAATCGATTTTTTGATTGAAAATTCTATTTTCTACATATTGGGATCCCTGTGGTAAGGGTCATGGCCTAGGGACATTTCCCCTGCATTTCAAGTACTTTTGTGTTAATAAAGTAACTTCAACCACAACAGAAATAACATTGAAGATCTTGGAAATTAAAAATCTAAGAAAAAAGTCGGATAAATGTATTTGTTTAAATATAATTCATTTTGCTCGACGCGGGATCCCTGTGGTGAAATCACGAAATCTTTATATTAATCCTAATTTTCGGCATGTTCCACCGAAGGGATTTTTGAGGACTTTTAGTATGTTGTTTAGGTAACCCATCTTGGTTGAATAGCGATGAGAAACTTTCTGTTGCAATTTGTTCCAACCTAAACCGTAGAATGACTGGACTAGTTGGTTGGTTGGTTGGTTGGTTGGTTGGTTGGAAAAAAGCGTCGAACAGCCGAAGAGAGGCAGGCCGCCATCGTCCTCGAGTATCCGTGCACGAAACCCCAGCGGCTGGATACTGAACCTAGTTTTAATTTCATGTGGGGCGTAGTATATAGTAATACAGTTGAACCTCCGGTTGCGACCACTCTCGTAAGCGACCACCTCTCCTAAGCGACTACAAAAGGTTCCAATAAGTCAAATCACTATAGTTAGACCCTCTCGTGAGCGACCACAAAGCTTGACATTTTGGGTGGTCGCTTACGGGAGGTTCGAGTGTATACTGAAACATAAACATTGGGAGATGTAATTCAATTACTGATTAATTAATTGAATTAATCAATTGAATCGAACTTCAGTGAATATCGTCACATGCAAAGAAATTAAATAGCTAAAAGCCCGATTTATTCCTATCGAAGTTACCTAGAAAGATACTTGGGCGATTCAATGGCGTTTTTCTCCCTGAATCAATATTTACAGCCGGAGATGATCGCTTGAAAATCAATGAAAACACACTTCCAAACTTGAACTGCTCTTCGTCAGGTCAGACAGAAATCGACTGCGCAGAGATAAACACCAGTACCGTCGTTCACAAGCACGCCTAAAGTCTTCTGCAAACACTGATTTACGCTGTTCCATTGACAGGCTAGAACTTGTGTAGTTTACAAAGAACAGATAATCTCTTTAAGAACCAATGGGATACAGATTTGAAGAGCTTTGGTTACACAGTCATGATGACCAAGATATGCCATTACGAGTTGCATGCCAGTTCGTCTATATGATAACGTAACCATAGTCAACTGCGACTCTCAAAACAGATAACTTTAGAGTACTTTAGAGTAAGCCACTTTATCTCTGGCTCTGAACGGAAAAAGTCATTGGAAAGCAATGGATGTATTCGACAAACTGAAAGGGTTCATTAATTGATGAACTGCAAGCTCCTAGCTCATAGTGTAACTTAAAACTGACGATGCTATCCATTTTCAACGGTTTTGGTTGACCGGCTCAACAACGAACTTAACAGAGGTAAGTACAACTTTGTTTTGAACTTGTCAAAAGCGTATTTTATGTATTGTTATTCTGTAAACATTCTCAGAAATGCTACTATTATAGGCTTCGGAATTATTTAGTTTAGGTTAATTATCTTTTATACTAAAATGTAAAGAGTACACATAACCGAATTCTTACGGCGCCAACTGAGGTCAGATCTTGCTGCAGTTTAATTTGCATATAATTTTAGAACTCGTATTCTATAATTGTACAAAACATTTGACTGAAATAACTAGTTTAACTTTTGGGACTGGCACGGTAAATATGAAGTAATGAAGGTTTGCCTTTTCAAAATTGCCCGGGAAAACCATATTTATATGAGCTAAATTTATGTCCCACTTTCAAATCATAACACATTGAACGTGCAGATCTGACTGCCTAAATTATTACAGTCTGTTTTTATTTATTTATTTATTTGTTTAATTAATTATTTATTTGTTTAAACTTTTACATAGCGTTTGAACTTGACTCTGTTTGAAAACGATATCGATCCCGGCCTAAAAAAGTATTTTGATTATAATATGATACCAGATCAGACCAGACGGATAGTTCCGGAGTCAGTTTATGGGTATCAAAGGCAGTTTCCTGGCTTTTAACGTACGGCACGGAAAAGCTTCGGTACGGAAGTACCATTCGTGCCGTGACCGTGCCGTGACCTTGCCGTGACCGTGCCGTGACCGTGCCGTGACCGTGTTTTTTTCACAGAGATACGAAATATTTATATTTGTGCTTTACTATTATGATCTAAAATGATATTTTAGTGAATTAAAATATGTGCCACATTTGTTATTCTGAATTGCAATATAAACTAAGCCGTTATCAGACTAATAATATAGATGCAAAAATTACTCGATTTTGATTGGCTGAGAGCTTTGCTATTTATTCTAAACACTGTGCAAAAAAGTGTAACACAGTGCAAAAGAGTGTAACACAGTGCAAATTACAAACAAAATTTCGCTTTTGATTGGCTAATAAACAATAGAAAATAATTTTAGCCAATCACATTGCAGTGGTTTCCATGGCAACAGAAAATTCACAGAAATTCAAAAATTTCAAGATGGCGGATCTTTGCCGAAAAAGGGGTGAAAAACGCTACCAAAATCACTGAAAAATCAATTTTATGCAGTACAAAAGACAGAAAGAATGGAAAGAAGGACTCGCTGCCTGTTATTCTGGAGTTAACAAGCACCAAAAACAACATTTTCACCATTTTATAGACTCGACATGAAAGTTGACGGGGGAGCCTTCTCTAGAAAGAAAAACTGAAAACTACATGTACGTACGTGATAAATGAAGAACTTTGTTGGATCTTGTAAGTAAAAGGTACTACAAACTTCTACAAATTATTGAGTATACTATATGTTTTTTTTGGGCATATAGTTTAACGATAAATAAGATGACAAGAAGTTGCGTAAACATTTTTTACTTGATATTTCGATCAAAATCCTTTGTAACTGATGATGATCGATGGATTTCGATCGAAATATCAAGTAAAAATGTTTACGCAACTTCTCGTCATCTTATTTATCGTAGATACTACTATGCAATTGATATTATTCTATTTTTAACCGGCTTGTTGCCTTTGCAACCATGCAGGCTCCTGGAATTCTTTCCTTCCATTGCGCATTTTTGTTTTCACTTCAAACTGCATTCATTACGTTGTTTTAGAGAACATCTAGTTCATTTAACCTCAGTCGTTCGTTTTCTTGTCATTTGTTCAGTTATTGCTTGGTTGCTTGGTTGCTTGGTTGCTTGATTGCTTGGTTGGATGGTTGGTTGGTTAGTTGGATGGATCGTTGGTTGGATGGATGGATGGATGGATGGTTGGTTGGTTGGTAGGTTAGTTGGATGATTGGTTGGTTGGTTGGATGGAAGGATGGATGGATGGATGGATGGATGGATGGATGGATGGATGGATGGATGGATGGATGGATGGATGGATGGATGGATGGATGGATGGATGGATGGATGGATGGATGGATGGATGGATGGATGGATGGATGGATGGATGGATGGATGGATGGATGGATGGATGGATGGTTGGATGGGTTGGTTGGTTGGTTGGTTGGTTGGTTGGTTGGTTGGTTGGTTGGTTGGTTGGTTGGTTGGTTGGTTGGTTGGTTGGTTGGTTGGTTGGTTGGTTGGTTGGTTGGTTGGTTGGTTGGTTGGTTGGTTGGATGGATGGATGGATGGATGGTTGGTTGGTTGGTTGGTTGGTTGGTTGGTTGGTTGGTTGGTTGGTTGGTTGTTTGGTTGGTTGGTTGGTTGGTTGGTTGGTTGGTTGGTTGGTTGGTTGGTTGGTTGGTTGGTTGGTTGGTTGGTTGGTTGGGTGGTTGGTTGGTTGGTTGGTTGGTTGGTTGGTTGGTTGGTTGGTTGGTTGGAAAAAAGCGTCGAACAGCCGAAGAGAGGCAGGCCGCCATCGTCCTCGAGTGAAGAAAACCGAATTTTAAACCGGCAATTCTGGTCGATTGCGAAGGAATCTTGATCATCAATCGTAGGTGCAGTACTGTTCGAGACTTTTGAAGAAGAAAACTCACGTAGAACGACTTGTCAACCCGGTGAGCTTCCAACTTTATTTCTGTGTTGGGCTTCCTGTGTCTTATTTGATCGGCCGTTGGAAAATAATATGCCCGTGAATTCACTTCTGGAATTCAGTCGTTCATATATTCAAGTTCTAAAATTGCTTTCTAAATAAAGATTAGTATCTACTTGAGTCCTGTAGGTCATTTATTTAGAAAATATGATTTCTTTGTTATTTATGACCTATATAATAGGATGGGTATTGGAAGGCTACAAATCGAGAAAAAAAGATTTTTGTTTTCAAAATAAAACGTTCGGCATATGCAAATTAGCTGGAAATTTTAAGATCCATTCGTGAAAAGAAGATTGACTCGTAAAAGGTATAGTTAAAATACCTACATTGGTCTTATTTTCAGTCCGACAACTTACATGCATGCTTGCTGATTATCGAAGTTTAAATTTTGAAAATCCACAAAAAATCGCAAGTCTATTTCGGCAATTTCAAAATGGCGGACGACAGCGTGAAGTGGCTTATTGACTTACTTTATTTATCTATCTTTGGAGGAAATATACAATGGATTTACAAACAGTATTGAACTCAGTACCCGTGTGGTAGAACACGCTCCGGTCGATCCGCCAAGAAAAAAAAATTGCTGATAGCGCATTTCACTCATTGTCTCAATGCGCTTTACAACCGATGGAGGACTTTTTTCGGGCTGCATATGAAGGCGCCTACCACGGCAGCCGATGGCCCTAAAAGTCATTTTAAAATCTTGAGGATCGTTATTGATGTTAGTGTGTTATGCCTCGTGATAACAACCTTGAAGAAAGGCTGTTGAAATTGGGAAGACAATCCCCTTATGAAGATTTTTCAACTGGATCTTTAATGTCCCGTAGACAGGTTAGATTAGGATCGGGAGAGAACCTCTTGATAAAAACCCCTTGCGAAAACCTAGCGCCCTTAGAGTATTGGAATAATACACCATGCGGAAAAC
Source organism: Actinostola sp. cb2023 (assembly GCA_033675265.1). Classification (NCBI taxonomy): domain Eukaryota; kingdom Metazoa; phylum Cnidaria; class Anthozoa; order Actiniaria; family Actinostolidae; genus Actinostola; species Actinostola sp. cb2023. Next base: position 425,652 of record JAUJYZ010000745.1, read on the forward strand.
TTCTTTTTTAGAATTTTGCGAGTGTGTACGTATACCTATAATTCTTTAAAAGGCTACTTCCTCACTGTTGCAAATACTGAAGATGTTAATATATTCAAGTATATGAGAACAATATGTCGAAGCAGTCCTTGAGATCAATTATTGGTACTGATATGGTATCCCGGCCATATACCGAATTTCCACGCTAATCGATAAAAAAAAATATCGATAATATCGATAAAGTCATTTTTACTGATTTCATCCCGGAAACTGTAATCGAATTCATCGATAAATAATCGTCATAATAAATCCTTTATTACTCGGGTTCTAATAATCGGAAATTATGCAAAATCGACTACTCAGCAACCCAAGTGTCCTTTGAAAATATCGATTATTTTATCGATTATTTAATCTAAATTTTCACGATTATCATCTTTTTATTATGACGTCATCATTGCGTCAGAAATTCACGAGTAGTTTGAAATATGACACTACCGATCTAAATACTCTGGAAATGTATTTCATTTCATGGTGAAAGACAAATATCACCAACTTTTGAGAAAAACAGAGTTTCACCATTCCGATTTTAGGGCATTTGCGCCCGCCGTGTACGGCAGTCGAGCACTACAAATCTTTAGGAGTTATATCTAGTGTGTAATGCTCCAATTTGAAGTATCTGTTGACCTCGGTAAGCAATCCCCGACTGAAAAGTTCAACTGGATCTTTCGATAGAAATCGATGGTAATCGATGAAAATCGATAAGGATCTCGATAGAAATCGATGATAATCGATGAAAATCGATACTCACACAATTTTACGTTATCATATACCTTTCATCGCTACTTCCTCATGTTGCAAATACTGATTGATTGTTAATATTATTATCGATATGAGATCGATTATATCGATTATCCTTGAGATCAATTATTGGTACTGCCGGGATGGTATGTATGCCATTATGACCGGCCAGTTTGCACAAGCTAGATTGTATGTAATTTATTTTTGTCACGATCGCCACTTTTGTCGCGCTCGTGCAGCATGCAACTTTAAATCTCGCGCGTAAACTAAACTAGCCGCGATTGCAGTACGAGTTAGACGCGATTTGTCTCAGCGAAATCGACGAAGAGGTCTCGAAGAAGATAGAATCTAGTCATCGAACCCAGCGGCGATTTTTCATATAGTTTGGCCGCCGGTGCGACCACAATTCAAATGCCTGGAGTTTCTTCTGTCCATCATTGTAGATAAGGAGACCGCCCAAGGGTGGTATTCGGAGAAGTTCAGCTGTATATTTTTGTTTTCTCGGTCGGTGGTGTGTTGTTGACCTTGGACTTGAGCAATTTACCTCAACATCGCTGTCTCTAGTGTTTCCGGACACGGCGACGCTCAGTCTGCAAGTTTAATAGTCCTTTTTGAGTTCATTATCAAAACTAAATGGCAGATTCCCTAGTCGGCCCGAGAAACCATTTAAATGTAGCATTGCATGGAAGGGCTTCTTGGTAAAAGCTTCAATTTGATTGGCACATTAATAATAGCATTCTTAATTGATTAAACGCACTAAATATTGATCTCAGTGCGTTTTACAACTGAGTGAAAAGAAAAAAAATATATACAAAAAGATAAAAATAAAAATAAAATGGATAAAAGAAATGAATAAATCATGAGTAATATTCTCTAAATAGTAATGTCTTTAAGATCACGAACAAAATAATGCTTTCTAAGAACATAGAGACTATCAAGATTTTATTTATTCGCATTTATTTTGCCACCTAAATTAATGTTTTAGTGTATAGTTTTCTAAAGAGACCGTGTGCGAGCCATCATGCCTTGCGCACACGAAGTTCGAAATTTTGAAAGAGATTTTCAGATAGAAGAAAATTTGAACCATCCTTGAACAAAAGACCAATACTGTGTTATATAAGCAATAAATATTAGTATTATTATTATTATTATTGTTATAATTATTATATTTAAGGTCTATATAATATATAGTTTTAGCAGGTGCGTGGCAAATATACAACACCAAAACATTGTGTTTGAATTGTATTTATGCATAAATTGATTGTATTCAGAGTGCCGTGAAAAAATAGTGATAAATGAGGCATTCTAAGTCGAGTTGGTTCTGAAGTATGTTGTTTTGACCAAAAACCATTTCAATGTTGATTTGCTTGTTTCGCTCAAGTTTCGGTCATCATTGTTCATAATATTTTTCTTTTGTTTTCTTTGATTGCCTGTTGCGTTTCTTTGTCTGGTTTTCAGCTGCTTTTAACAGCGCTCGTTAAACGTATTTCTTTCATTTGCTCGGAGAGTTTTGTTTGTGCAGCGAAGTTTAGTATTCTTCACTATAGTGTCGCGGCATGACATTTGTTGATTCGATGAAATGTCGGTTTGGATCTATATATTTACAATTTATTTTCAAATGTTCTAAGAAATTACTTAATAAACTCTTAATTATTCGTCATTAGAACGTATAATTAATGACGTTAATTCGGTAAAATTCTCGGTTAATTATAGTACAATAATTTATGAATGCGAGCGTGACCTGAAAACACATACGGCATGCTTTATTTTACGTGGGTTTACAAATTCAGTAAACCATGCAGTATAACAATACTGGTTTCCAATTTGGCCAACAATTAATATAACAATGATTTCACAAGGACGCCGGAAACTACATAAATAATAAATGGATGGATGGATGGTTGAATGAATGAATGAATGAATGAATCATGAATGAATGAATGGATGGATGAATGAATGAATGGATGGATGGATGAATGAATGAATGAATGAATGAATGAATGAATGAATGAATGAATGAATGAATGAATGAATGAATGAATGAATGAATGAATGAATGAATGATGATGGATGGATGGATGATGATGGATGAATGAATGGATGAATGGATGGATAGATGGATGGATGGATGGATGGATGAATGAATGAACGAATGGATGAATGAATGGATGGATGAATGGATGGATGGATGAATGGATGAATGGATGAATGAATGATTGAATGGATGGATGAACGAATGGATGAATGAATGGATGGATGAATGAATGGATGGATGGATGAATGAATGAATGGATGGATGGATGAATGAATGATGATGAATGAATGAATGAATGAATGGATGGATGGATGGATGGATGATGAATGAATGAATGAATGAATGGATGGATGGATGGATGAATGAATGAATGAATGATGAATGGATGGATGGATGGATGAATGATGGATGGATGGATGAATGAATGAATGAATGATGGATGGATGGATGGATGATGATGGATGATGGATGGATGGATGGATGGATGGATGAATGAATGAACGAATGGATGAATGAATGGATGGATGAATGGATGGATGGATGAATGAATGGATGGATGAATGAATGAATGAATGAATGAATGATGAATGAATGATTGAATGAATGGATGAACGAATGGATGAATGAATGGATGAATGAATGAATGATGAATGGATGAATGAATGATGGATGGATGAATGAATGGATGAATGAATGAATGAATGAATGAATGAATGAATGAATGGATATATGGCCGGGATGAACGGCCAAGCGATCAAAAGACCGACAAATACGAAAAATGAATGAATGAGTAAACACATCATTCAACTGATAAACCAACAATTATAAAGCAACAGATAGATTACTGTGTTGAGTTAAGACTCGATTAGCGAAAGCTGTGTACGAACACATACTGCGTACGGCATAAACCGATTGATCCATTGATAAATCTAAATGATCAAAACAATACAAGCAAATAGTCCAAGGACTCAACCAGAACAACGAGTTTATGTTTAGAGAATACTATATTTCCACGAGCCAAACTAGTATTTTTCAATTGAAGATCAAAAGATCGCATTTAATTATTTTCCATAGAAGTTATTAACGCTCTGATTATTGGCATTACCATGTCATTATCTATCCAACTGTCTTATTCACATGCACACTAGTAAAGCCTATAAGTAGAATGTGCTAGTCTAAAAAGCCTTCTGCGTGGCAGGTGTTTTGATCCAAGTGTCATATAGAGACTCCAAGACCCTTTTCACCAACTGATACTATCAAGTTGAGTGCTTAATGGACGGTAATGGACGGGTTTCTCGGTGTACTGCTGACATTTTAACTGTTAATTCGTGTGTTTGACGTGAAGATGTATCAAAAATAAATAAATAAATCGAAAAATTTAAAATTTCTAATTCAATTTTATTGTTTTTTAACATTTTTGTTGCTTTGAAGTTCTTTGAAGTTTTTATTTATTTTTTCTTCTTTCGTTGTAGTTTTTCTTTCTTTCTTTTCCTTTTCTGTTTTCCTTCTTTCTTTCTCAAATTCCATTACTCCGTTCCTTGGCGACGTCCATTATTTCTTCCATTGCCTTCTCTTTATCAGGTTCTATATCTATCCATTGTCGTACATCTGTTCTGTTTTTCCTGATGTATATTGATGAGGTACGTGCGCAATGTGCCTGTGATTTGATCGTTACGGATAGCCCTGATGAAAAGCTTTGACTAAGTGCTTTGATCTCCATTCGTTTGTAAGGGGCCAAACATGCCGGACCTAGTGCTGCAACCCGACGTACATTTATACTGAGCTGTAACTGCAAATCCATCCGTCAATCTAGAGTCCGTGCCGTTTTCCTGTGTTGTTAGTTTGAATTAATACATCAATTGCATCCTACGCTCGATTCAATTGAACCCAGCGCTTTTGTGACGTTGTTCAGTTGGAAACCAATCTGTCGCATCGATGTTGGCCCACTACTAACAGCTTTAACAGCCTCTAAAGAACTCTAAATAGCATCTTGAAGCATCCTAGAGGTCTGAACAATAAGTTTGATCATTGTGTTTCGGGGCTTCAAAAGAGAGCAAAGCGACCAAGATACTGGAGTACTTACTTTCAAGTTGCACCCCTTTTAGCAAACACTTCACGAACATAGTATTACCGCTTAGAACTGATATCAACAGGGCAAAGACCTTCCAAACATTCGCATCAGATGGTTTGATAGACGCTGAATATCACACAAGGGTTGAACTGACAAACTGGAATCAAGTAGAATCGCGTTCCCTCAGGTGTACAGATTTACCTGCGATTGTGTAGCGTTTATATCAAGTCCACAAACTGACATGCTATGCCTCGTACTTCCACAAACACGAGGACATTGTTTGAGGCAGTAATGGTAATCATCTTTTCGACAAAGTTGGCTGTCTGTCTTCTATGCGACGGAGACAAGGATTGCTTCAGCGACTATCCGTTCTGTTGTGGAGGCTACTGCAAGAAATCGTGCAACTTGAACTGCTCTTTATCAAGCGACTGTGGTTCTCTGGGCCATTTGCAAGAGAAATGTTGCCACCACAAATGTGTTGATATCAACACCGTCTGCCCGCAAAAGAACTCCAGCAAGACCCACCTGACTACAACCCACATTTCAATCTTGGTTGTCTGTATTGTTGTGTTTGTAACGGTTGGAGCGTGTGCCTTGGTGATGTATGTATGTAAATGCGGCTACTTCCATCGACGACGACGCAGCCCCGACTACACCCAAGGCCCAGTCCGTCCTGCGGGTTGGAGAGAGGCTTTTATGAGATGCGTCCGATGCTCCATTTCTCGGGATGACGATTACCTTAGCAGCAGCAGCCATTGTCATTTCAGTACAGAAACGTGGGTGGGGAAGGACTTTATACAGTCGGCAAACCCTGCGTACACCAATCGATCATCCACCAAAGCCTCCTACAAGCCGTGAGCGAAGCAAGACAGTGAACTCTTGCATAATAATGACCTTCAAAAGGAACTACTTTATACAGTCGGCAAACCCTGCGTACACTAATCGATCATCCACCGAAGCCTCCTACAAGCCGTGAGCGAAGCAAGACAGTGAACTCTTGCATAATAATGAGCTTCAAAAGGAACTACATTATATTATTAATATATCTTATAGTAAGAGGGTTGATGTTTGTTGATCACTCAAGAGGCTTTGTAAGATGTCAATGTTTCCTTAGCATATTTCAATCAGCTTCGCCGGATATTATTTACTCTTTTAATTCAGCATCGGAAGCTTTGCAGTTACTGAGTCTCCTAAAGAGGAAAGGTCTTTTTCTGATAGTCGACGTCAGCTTCTGATAGCCGTCGATATTCAGCGATGGTGGAAATACAAAAACAAAAGCCGAGAAGGCCTGATTGTGTGCGCCATCAATCAATTAATGTATTCATTTTTGGACTCAGACTTGAAGACACGGCCAACAAATCTCGTTCCCAAAATCGCCAGTGACAATATTTTAGATATGACATAGCATTAGACAGAACTGAGACAAATTCATTTTGAACAAACGGCCCGCTTTCGGGGATGAATTCTTGCTCTTATTTATGCAGTAGATCTTAGAACTGGATTTGTGATAAACAGGAAACTCAAGGACGGTGATGGATTCTGGCGAAATGAAAGATTTATAGTGGTGTTATTAGGCAAATTATTGGTAAATCATTACAGAATTGCCTATTTTTTTATTTGTTTTCGTCGACGCATTTTCGTGAATTTCCACTTCTCAAGACAAAACTAGTAGTTGCTTGATTGTTACTGCATTGTCAGTTAAAAGTCGATCGATTGATTAATCATAATGGTTTGTACATTTAACGAAGACTCGGTTCTATAGCTACACAAAAATACCCGGAGGCCACTCCAACATAAACAGAAACACTAACCTCTCGAAGTTCCAACTATAGCGAGGGAAAAAAACTCACAAAAGCGTTACTTGTCGTCATTAATCCTACAGTCATAATTGTACACGAGCAAGCGACAAAAACATCACCAAGTAGTTTTAATAATAGACGGATATGCTCAGATTGAAATAATCAAACATTAAAATAAATGAGGGCGCAAATGGGTGAAGCGTTGTCATCTAAGACAAATGCCGCTCGTAAAAGTAGAATGATGATGTTATCTTATGACTCACAATAACTTCAGGCAAATTAATAAAACTTATATTGAATGATCGCGTTTTATTGTGTTCCTTTTCATTCGAGTTATCGTATTAGTAAAGCAAGAGGTTTTCTTAGCTTGGTGTTCAGTGAAATGCGGTCTTGCATTTCAAAATTGCTAAATGTTTTACAGATGACTAATGTATGTAGTAATGCACCTACATTAGATATGGCATATCGTTAGTTTGCCAGAGGACGATTTGAAAAGCTCGCGATTCCAATACAAACTGTCTACAAATGCCATCTATGTTGGACTTGAGACGCTATCACTACATGTGTCTGGATATGACTGAAAATGTCCAGCATGCTTTGCGAAACTAACCTGCGTAGCTTCCCTTTTTCCTCCGCCCTCGAAACACCGCAGAGCTCCAGATACGCTTGCTATGCGAATACAAACACTATAGTCATGGTGTAAATCGATTGACGGCATCTCAGAAAAGCACGGAGCAATATCCACCCTCTTTTAATAGCGTGAAGTAACGAACACTCTAGTGGGCACACCCGACAAAAATGCTCGCGAAATGACACATTTGCCTGCAATGATAGCACACCCGACAAACGCACGGGTTATAGATAGATAGATAGATAGATAGATAGATAGATAGATAGATAGATAGATAGATAGATAGATAGATAGATAGATAGATAGATAGATAGATAGATAGATAGATAGATAGATAGATAGATAGATAGATAGATAGATAGATAGATAGATAGATAGATAGATAGATAGATAGATAGATAGATAGATAGATAGATAGATAGATAGATAGAAACCTGCATGTCAGGTCTTAACAGCAGACAATGACAAACAAATTGCCAAAGTTTTGATCCTGATAACCTGCTTTGTAAACGAGCAGTTCGAAAATGGATATTTGGAAATTTTGGTTCATTGTTATTGCGCGGCGGCCATCTTGGTGGTACAGCAAATGGTACATATACAGTATAGAAACCTGCTCTTTTATTTTACTTTTTTTACTTTTACTTTTATTTTTCAATTCGCCAAAAGGCAGGTGAAGAAACAATAGGACACGAAGTCCCCACAAGGCTCTCCACCCAACCAAACCCCGATAAATCCAAACCAACCCCTTTACAACCATTAATATATATATAATCTACAAGAAAGATCCGGCAGAATAAAACATTTTCACTTCAAGAAACTCTGAATATGACTTTTAAGGAGTTTGACTGATAAAATAAAAAGATAATTTCGCAATTTCGCTTAAACAAATGGATTTTCATGACACCAAGTAAACACACTTGCTCGATTATTTAAAGACGCACGTCGCTCTAAATTTAAACATTGCTCAAATGAGCCCAGATCGCTACAACTGAACTAAAAGCTCTGTAATTAACGCCGTATTAACGTGAAAAATGTCGCCCAGCAAGTTTAAATCAATGCTTATCTTTCTAACTAAGACTCAAAAACATTTCGCCTTGCGCGCAGACTTCCAACACTGACGTAGAAGCAAAACATAGCGAATGAAAAACGCATGATCGGATCGACGTTTGAGTTTGACGAACTCGCGCATGGTCTAGACATCGAAAAATAACATGGCATTTCATCTGAACTTTTCTCACATACCGTTCCACAATTAAAGTCAACAGTAACTTCCGATATTTCGTTTGACTAGCCTTACAACCTGTGAATTTCAATAATAAAATCGCCGAGCTATTAAATTTGATAAAGAACCAATCGGCTTTGATGGAGGTTTTTTGTGACTTGAATTTAATATTGTGTTTTGAGATAAAGACGTGCGGGCCTAGAGCTAGGTTACAGGCATTTTATATCACCAATTACTTATTGCGTGTTCAGAACGAACTCGAATGAAAGTCAGTGTTGTCAGATGGCAGCGTATACATACCCCAAGGCCCTGAAGCTCAGTCTTTCATGAGTGTTTATTAATAGCATGATCTGACAAGAGAATATATTCAGTCAAACCTCTCGTAAACAAAGGTGGTAGGACGGGGGGGGGGGGGGGGGGGGAGGGGGGAGGGGGGAGAACGTTCACATGGTAAAAATTACAGCGATTTAGAGGAGAGAGAACATAGTAAACCAGTTATAATATACTTTATATGGTATAGCAATGCCCTAACAACGAAACGAATCAACCACGGGAACTCGTGCACATTTAGTAGGTAGCTCAGCAGCACTTACGCCTATTTACTGTCCACACATGCTTACGTCCTTTGTGTTTCTAGTTACTTGATTATTCTTGTTGATTTTTACTTTTCTAGTTTTTGATCCACAATGACAAAAAATTCAAAAAATGCAACAATTGTGAAAGGAGAGTCAAAAGCGAGCGAAACACTTTCACAATTGTCAGCTAGATTTGCATGTAGGAGAACACACCCCTGAGAGTCCTCTTTACGCGATTTTTCATGCTATCTTTGCCTGCCTGCGGTAAGTTACAGTACAGTACAGTACAGTACAGTACAGTACAGTACAGTACAGTACAGTACAGTACAGTACAGTACAGTACAGTACAGTACAGTACAGTACAGTACAGTACAGTACAGTACAGTACAGTACAGTACAGTACAGTACAGTACAGTACAGTACAGTACAGTACAGTAGGGTAGGGCAGAGTAGAGTACAGTACAGTAGCCATAGGATAGGATCGAGTAGAGTAACCATAGCTATCATTGCCTGCCTGCGGTAAGTTACTAAATAGTACAGTATAGCTATAGCTATAGCTATAGGATAGAGTAGGGTAGAGTACAGCACAGTAGGTAGAGCAGAGCAGAGCAGAGCAGAGCAGAGCAGAGCAGAGCAGAGCAGAGCAGAGCAGAGCAGAGCAGAGCAGAGCAGAGCAGAGCAGAGCAGAGCAGAGCAGAGCAGAGCAGAGCAGAGCAGAGCAGAGCAGAGCAGAGCAGAGCAGAGCAGAGCAGAGCAGAGCAGAGCAGAGCAGAGCAGAGCAGAGCAGAGCAGAGCAGAGCAGAGCAGAGCAGAGCTGAGCAGAGCAGAGCAGAGCAGTAATTCTTAGTTAATGCTTATGAGAAAGAGCTTTTGCTCCTGGACGATACGTGTTTAAATAAATATCTACATCTACATTTATTAAGTCAGTAAAATCCGAGGACATCACACCAACTGTATAAAATAACATGTAAAAATACTATAAAAACAAAATAAATCGATATATATTAAAATGATAAAATCTATAATGTTGCTTACTTTTACTTTTACTTTTACTTTGCTTAGTTGTCCAAACCTGACTCCTAGTTTGACTAGTTTTTTTATGATGTTTATAATAGCTTATATATAACAATACTTTAAACCAGATAAAGGAACACTGATTTATATCACAACAAATACTGCACTGAGAAAGTAGTAGAGAATCGGAAACTCAGCTTAAAGTTTTCCAAATAAAAGCCGAGCGAAGAAAATGAAACCCAGCGATGAAAGTACATTATAAACTGCGCTCTATTTACTTTAATAAGCGGATGTGAACGTAGGCGTCTTTTGTATTGATCTTTCCTCTGCTACTTCGGTCTTCAGAGTCGCTTTTTACTTTTCACCGGTTTCTGATACAGAGTTATTGTGTACTAATGAGTAGTGTACTTATCTCGAGAAAGATATTAAATATAATCGCAGATATAGAATGTTGTAAATAACTACATTGTGCATGGTAATGATGTTGGGTACTGTCTTTTAGAAGACTCCATTACAATATGCTCGCAGTGCGTAGTTGAGTGCAGTCGGAAGTTTAAACTTGGGTACGTTTGAACAAGCCGTGAATGAACGCGCTGAAGTGATATTTCTAACAGCTTCTCTGAGCCGAGAAAGTCCATTGTTTGTCCCGCCACAGTCATCTGTTTGCCTTCGTCTTGTTTGTGAATCGCTGTTTTCATTATTCACCTATTCAGTCGGCTTGACCTATTGTACCTTAGAAAATATAAAATGTACTTTCTCTGCTAAGTCTCCGAGATACTGTAAATATAAATTAAAATATTAGGTGGCGATATAGATCGTCAAACGGTCCGCTTTGTACCAACTACCGCCCTTCAGAATATCTACGGTCAGTTTGATAGTGGAGCGTTTCCTTAGAGATATTTTGACCTACGAATTAATGATATTAGTTACGTTCTTCTTCTAAACAGAATGAATAAGGAATCATTTTTGGCTTGCAATAATACGCCGTGTTTGATTCGACTCGAGCCGGTAAAATTAGTACTGACGCGTAGCATGCACTTGTACTAGTTCTCGTACTAATTTACATCGTAGTCCTGTATAGCGGTGTAAATGAGTGGGGCTTTAGTGTTTACAATGAAACTTGGCTAAAAAATTCACGCCAATTAAAGTGGCTTCCCAAAAATGCACATTTTCGCATTTTACTTCTAGCCCTCCCGTAGCGCTTTTGAGGCAAACAAGTTTCTCAATCAACTTTGTACAGCAAGATTAAAGTGTATTTGTACACACACGACGTCAGTAAATATAGGAATCCAACGCCTCAATGAAATTGCAATCAGAGTGAAAGAAGATTCCGACATTACGAGCTATTACGCAAATTTGCTATCACGAACAAACCTCAGATATTGATCGATTCTGACACTTCAGAAAGTTCTTGACGTAATTCGGATTAGCTTTGCTAACCTTTGTAAATCATGTTAGCAAAGAGCCGTGAAATTTTAGTTGAGCGTTAGGGATTATGGAGCTTAGAAAGAGCATAACAATTATTCTAACACTGAAACGAGAGCGCTGATCGAACCCTCAAACCCTAGGGTACTCCACTACACTTTACAGTACTTTTGTTACTACGAGGTAGAGTTTGCTATATTGAAAGAGACGCGCTCCTTGTTATGTCAGCCAATCACAGAACAGAAGCATTGCTGTGCAAAGAAAAGCGTCTCTTTCAAACGTCTGTCCTTATCATTTCTCTCTATTGTAGTTCGATTTGTATGGTATAAACAAGAAGTTATTCTTCAAGGATTCACGTGACGAATACCGAGAAATTTCGTGACCTAGAAACAATATTTCAAACGCAGACTTCAGAACTTTAATTTTCATTGAAATTCTAGCAAGAAGTCTGTGCTGTCAAACTGAATATGACAGCTGCTTGACGGGTCTTTGTGAGATGTCAAACAAAATTGCACTACGAACAGAGATGTTATTCTTTGAATTACTTTATTTGTATTTAACGCATGGATTTTGTACTCTCTGAAATCCACAGGATTACCGGGCTGTTTGTGTTGGAGACCTCAGGATCCATCGAATGCGGCCAGCGAGAACTTGCAACGAGAAAAAATGCTAAAGTCTGTACATCCTTAAGAGGAGAAAACGACAGTTTTGTGCCATGGTAGCTGAATTAGCAACAGAAGAATTGTAAACTAAATCATCAGGGTTTAGGACAGGCCGACGCTAATGGATAAAGGCTACTTTATGGACTAATGCTAGACATAAACACAAACTCAACTCAAAGCAATGGACAAAAAGAACTATGAAGACCTACATACAGAACTCTTGAAAAAGAGACTATACGAGAGCGTTGTAAGTAGCTTTTTCACGAGCAGCCCTGTCCCTCGCGTGGGAGATGGAATTCTTAATGACTACCTGGCTGAATTTGTAACCATTAGCAATGTGAATGGCTCTAAGTTCTTTAAGCCTCACCCAGTGCTACAGCTTTCGCCTCGTAAGTACCATAAAACCCCAAAGGATTTACCAGGGTTTCAGTATTGTTATCAGGATGCCTTGGAAGACATACCCGAGGAGCAAGCTGATTTCACTGACATGCTCGGTTCATGCCCTGATCACAAGAACGAGATTTTGAAGTACTTTTGTCAGACCTGTGGCGAACCGATCTGTCTCGACTGTACGATGGTGGACCATCGAAAACACAGGTATTCTTATCTACGGGACGTTTATCACAAACAACAACACAACGTTGGCACTTTGTTGACTCAGGGTAGAACGCAAATAGAATCGACGAGGAAGAGTTTGAACGAAGTGAAGAACATGTTGAGTAATCTACGCGAAGAAAAGAGAGAAACAGAACGAGCGATACAGGAACAAGCGCAGAAACTCATTCAAACCCTGGAGCAGCAAGCCGAGCAGTTAATGACAGAGCTACACGATACCTATGAGTGTAAAGAAGTGACATTGCGTAAGGAAAAACAGCACTTGGAGTTAGTGTTGGAACAGCTGAATGGAAGCTGTCATTGCGCTGAGAAAGCCATTAAAATCGGCAACGAACTGGAGATACTGGTGATTCAAAAACACCTCAAAAGAAAACTGAACGACGTTAAAAACACTCGGAAGGACTTCGATTCTACGCCCTTGCAAAAAGTTTGGTATTTCACCAAAGAAGACTCAGTTAGCGTAGTCAAAGATTCATTAGGAAGACTCGTTGTTTCGCAGACTTGTGCCGACCTGTCGGTAGCAAAAGGAGAGGGACTGGTAAGGGGTCAGAAGGGATCTCCTACGAAATTCATGATTACTGCCAAAACCTACAAAAACGAGCCTTGTAAAAGCGGCGGGGACCCTGTGTCAGTCACAGTCCAGTCTCCAACTAATGACGTCATACAGCCAACAATACAAGACGAAGGCACTGGAAACTATTCCATCTCGTTTACACCGAGCGAGAGTGGTAACCACCAAGTTCAGGTTGAGATAAACGGCCAACCAATCAGAGACAGTCCCTTCATAGTAGTGGTTTCCAATCCTCGGGATTACTCTCACATTACTCGGCCAAGTTTAGTATTTGGTAGTATGGGGGAGAGTAAAGGCAAGCTGAATCTCCCTTGTGGGGTCACGGTGGATGAGAACGGAAGGATCTTGGTCGCAGATTGCCATAATCATAGAATTCAAATTTTCGACTCAGAAGGACGCGTTTTGCGCTGTTTTGGCACGTTCGGAGACAAAGCGGGTCAACTTAATAACCCCAGTGACGTGGCAATAGATAACGAAGGAAATATAATCGTGTGCGACAAAGACAATCATAGAATTCAACGCTTTAGCAAAGAAGGCATCTTCCTCTCCAAATTCGGCGGGCTTGGAGAGAAACCAGGCAAGTTTAAACGACCTTGGGGGGTAGTAGTTAGTAGTGACGGCGAGATAATCGTAACGGACCGTCGAAACAACAGGATCCAAGTATTCGACAGGAATGGCTCCCATCTGAAGACCATTGGTTGCTATGGCAACGACGCAGGTTGTCTAGATCAACCTTACTATGCAGCAGTAAGTTCCACTGGGGACATATACGTCACAGACTCGAATAACCATCGAGTGCAAGTTTTCGACGTCAACGGGAATTACGTGAGGGAGTTTGGGAACGAGGTAATTCCAGACACTCAGCTCAAGTACCCGACAGGCATTGCGTTCGATGACGAGGGTCACGTGCTAGTTGGTGACCAATACCATCACAGGATTCAAGTGTATCAATGTGATGGGACGTTAGTGGCTAGTTTATCGTCGGGTTTGAATGGTTTAGATTGCAACTGTTATCCAAAGGGACTCGCTGTATCGCCTGATGGCCGAGTAGTGGTCGCAGACAGCGATAACCATCGCGTCATTGTTTTATAACTTATATTACGATTTTAATAGAGTACCGAAGTGATGACAATACAATAGTTTATTTCGACACGTGTCGTCCAGGAGCGCGAAGCTCATTCAAAATTAGCCTCCTAAAGCAGACGCGTGTCCAGGCTTCCGTTTTACTACGCCGGCCACTAAGCGCTTAGTGGCCGGCGTAGTAAAACGGAAGCCTGGACACGCGTCTGCTTTAGGAAGCTAGTTCAAAATACGAACGTCATAAAAATAAATTTGACGTCATAAAAATAATTTTTTTCGCTTTATTCGTGACGTCACACTTCGGTACTTCCATTACGCAAACTTAGACATTCGAATGGTCACTTGAAGTTGAAGGGAAGAAATATAATCCTGCAGATAAGTGACGCCGGGGCGAGAAATGATTGTCAAAAACACGCTTCTCAGATTCATGAATAATTCATGAGTACAAAACAAAGGAAATTGCTACCGTGAACGGGTTGGCCTCCAGCTGCTCAGAAGAGCTGTTGTGATTGGATAATACAAACAATAGAATTCATTGTCTACTATTGTCCACTCGTTCTATTGTTTTGTTTCTATTGTTTTACTCTAATAGAATTGACCCAATTGGCATAGATCTTACGAGAGCTGCAGGCTGACCCCCATGAACTGATGAGGTTTGCATATGTGATGTTAAATAGCAATACAACTTTAACTTTGAATTTCTCCAAGAATTATTAATGGTTTGAGAAGCTAGATCAAACACGAGAAAGAGTTCTTCCTCCAATTTTAAAACACCGAGAAATCCGTTTAAAAAACTCTGCTGCGCCTCGGGTGTTCAACCTACTTTACTCGACCTCTCTCGTGTTTCACTGGAGCTCTCATCCTCAGTGACATGAGTACGCGTAATATTGAAAAACTACACTAACTACGACTACTTACGATGCCATTTATAAAAAGCTGTAAATATTCTATATTAGCCTCCCATCAGTCATATCTTCTCTCTTTTGGGATTCCTGTGTTCTTAGTTCCCCTCGGACTAACGTGACCACAGGGAACCCACAATAGGAAGACGGTGGAGTTAAATAAAAGGCATATAAGTCCTACAAAAAAGGTGAAATATATATATCAATATATAAAAATAACAGTATATTATTCGCTAAAGGAATATATTCTTATAATAACTTAAGTATTCATTCATTCATCATTCGGTTTCGCTACTTTCAATAGAAGAGATGCGACCAAGAGCCTGGGTGAGAGTATTTCGAGATGAAGATCTGTAAAAAATGCTAAATCATCTGGTCAAACTGACGAGGAAGACAATGTGAAAAATAAAGTGTCTTACAAAAACTACTTTAGTACTGTATATTTATTAGAAAATTTTATGTTTTGTGTAAACAGAAACACGATGATATGTTTTATCAATCACGAGAAAATCAATATCGATTCCTCGTTTTTCTTAGGTGTTGCTCTACTTGCGTCGGCTATGATTCAACTACCTTGATAGGAAATTAAATTATCGCGACTTAAATACGCGTTTCTGTGCTCTCATAGAATTGTACATGTTTTGATTACAATGATCACAAGCGTGCGACTTATTAAATTAATGCGATTTTTTGAAATTTATTTTATTGGTGCGTAAATTTCAACGATGATAAGGTATTTGTCAATCAATATAAATTCCTCGTTTTCAGAATTTGTGATGGTTGATAATCACTGAAACTACATTCAGCCCAATCTCTTTATCTGAAAAAATTTCGCGTTAAATTTCCTATGATAAGGTACCCGAATTGTCAGTGATTCGTGTGAAAACAAGTTTTACAGAATTTGTAATGGTTGATAATCACTGCCACAGGCAGCCCAATCTCTTTATCTGACAATATTTAGCGTTAATTTCCTATGATAAGGTAGTGTGTCAGTGGTTCGTGTAAAACAGGTTTTCAGAATTTGTGATGGTTGATAATCACTGAAACCACAGGCAGCCCAATCTCTTTATCTGACAATATTTAGCATATCACACAAGCCATAAATATAGATGGAAATTTATAGTTGCAAAAATATGAATTCTTTGAAATAAAAACACGAAATACATTTTTATGACATTTCATGTCTGCTGCAGTTGTTATTTTTACGATTAAGGACTTATTTCAAAAAAAATTCTTAATCGTAAAAATAACAACTGCAGCAGACATGAAATGTCATACAAATGTATTTCGTGTTTTTATTTCAAAGAATTCATATTTTTGCAACTATAAATTTCCAAATCTATTTATGGCTTGTGTTGATACGCTAAATATTGTCAGATAAAGAGATTGGGCTGCCTGTGCTGGAACGTCTACATCTATTTCAAAAAAGGTTGTCAAGGACATCAGTCCATAAGCGATAGGTTATAGGTCGTTCCAAGACCGAACTGCATTATGGTAACAGCTTGAATGGCATGTATGCCAGAAATATGTCATAAAATTCGATTCAAAATTTGTCTCGGCATGTTGTAGTGGAAATAGGTACGATATCACACAGCCTTTCATTCTTTTTGTCAATTCAATATGTTACCATAATGCAGTTCGGTCTTGGAACGACATATAACCTATTACCTATGGACTGATGTCCTCGACAACTTTTTTTTGAAATAGGTATAATGTATACACGTATCGTGTAAGAGTATTTGGAGGTTGATATCCTATCTAGTTAGGACTATATTATGAAATTCCACATATAATAAGTTATGAAATTAAAATATATAGTATTGTATGAATTATTCTTTGGTATAGAAAAGTTATCTAGAGCATTAGCATTTACTGATAACAGTACAAGTAGAAGTACAAACGGATAGAACAGTATACTCTCTTCCGATCTGTGCATTTATTTTCTTTTTCCGTTTTCCAAAAACGTAACGCACAGAATATTGTTTGAATATTTTAGCAAAACAGATCGAGGTATCTGTTGGTTTCTTATTTTGAATAGTATAAGTTATCACAGTGGAAAATGCCATGGTATCACTTTCATTACAACAAGAGTAGTGTCCTTCACGGAGGGGATTGGGAAGGAACGACACTAAAATGTCCTGCAAAGGATCCATGCTTTCGATCTTGTTGAGTAAATTTGAGTGCTTTTAGCGACAACCTTTATTTAAATAGCTGTACTGTCAACGCTCGACTTCTGGACTGATATTGATGACCGAGAGCAACAAAAATAAGTTTGAGCTATCTGTGGTTTTATTCATTAGGCCTTTTGGTCCTCCTATGTTCTTTAAAAACGAAATAAAATAAAAAGTAATTATTTTCTTGTGCCAATTTGCAACGTTTAAAATGGTAACCATCTAGTCTTCTGGTCTTACATCGGTGACTGCTGTCCCAGCGGTCTTTCTGTCTGACGCATGCGTGTCGTCTTTCAGTCCTTGCTCGACACCCCAACAGTTCTTCACAAAAACAGTCTTGCACGTGCTGTAGATCTCCTTCAACGTTTCCTGGTATTCCACGTGTTTGAAGGTGAATATAAATGGGTTACTCGCACTGTGAAGGTATATAGCCCACGACAACTGACTTAGAAAGTCTATCGACACGCTCGGCTGTATCACCACAAACACTAAGTATACAAAAAATGGAGTTCTACAAAGCAAGAGTGTGAGAAATATCAATAAGACAGTTATGCGGAGTTTAGTTCCGGCGGAAATGACCGCGCCCTCTTTTGGCACCGTTGAAAACGCCGCTGTCTTTGTCATCCGGGAACTATGCTTTCGAAGAGCAGCGAAGATGCATGTATAGGAGAAAATCATGACGAATAGCGGGAAGGCGTAGCCAGCGATCATCAGCGTAATGTCATATGATATCTGCGCCTTGTGGTTCGAATGGAAGTAGTCACAGTTAAAAATGTTAGACGTGAACTCGTAACGACCCCAGTGCACTATGGGACCGATCGCTAAGAAACCGGAAACGATCCACACGCCAAGAAGCATCAGGAGGCACCGGAAGTTCGTGATCATTCTCTCAAAGGGCATCACTATGGAAACATATTGGAAGACGCTGAATGCGCACATGGTTAGAATGCTGGCGAGAGAGAAGAGAGTGTTGATGAAGCCGTTGAAGTAGCAAAAAGCTTCTCCGATGTGCTGAAAGAAAATGTGAGAGAAAGTATGAAAATAGAAGATCTTCGTTATAATGTCATCCCCCCCCCCCCCCCCTCTATTGGCTATTTTAGAACACGATTTCTCGAAATTGCATGACCAATCACTGTGCACTTTATTTGCTGCAACTCGTTTTATTTGCCGCAACTCGTTAATTTGCAACAACAGTGATTGGTCAATTTCGTGTTCTAAAAATAGCCAAACTTGTTCAAACGCCGTGACAGATTTTAATGCTACATGCATGGAGCTCCTACTTCTGGGCTCCTGACATGCACCTTGCCTGACCATGGATCAGGGTATCACGGGTTAGACTGACGGTCGACAGCATCGTGAATAACGTACTGGCATTCGTGCTATCGGATGGTATTGACAACACAGAACATCCGGAACTTTTTCAGTCATGTGAAATTCGCCATATGCGTTCCAAGCAGGATCAGGAACTTGGGTTCACTTGTGACCGCAAAGCAACTATGAATTGTTTGAAGGGAGAGAGCTAATTATAGTCACCATTTCCCAAACAAACTATATATAAAAGAAGAACGATGCCTCGCTATACTCACTCATTGCGTTCCTATAGATTGTCCCTTCAGGGGGCACTGAGTTATCAGTACAATTAGTTTAATTGTAACTCAGTGTGTCCTCTGTAAATAAAGTTGATTGATTCATTCATTCATTCATTCATTCATCCATCCATTCATTCATTCATTCATCCATTCATTCAAACAATCCACAGATGCTTTGCGATCACAATCCAAACCAATTCCCACTCGTTTAGAACATGGCGAATACAGAAGGGAATTAATGAGAAGATCATTTGTATAAAAGGGACGTTAACTGCAGGAAACACTTCGATCTGCATTTAATTGCTGCACTATGAATTTAGCTACAACAATTCAAGTGACTCTCCATTTGGAAACTTGACAATTTGAAAATCCCTCAGTTTAATTTGCTCGTATCCGCAATTTCGTGCGTTTTAGTAAAAAAAATGATATTTTTTCAAACCTTTATATGACTCACCTGTTTATGAAATAGTACCGTTGCTACCGCAAATGGCATGCACGAAGCAGACATGCCAATATCAGCAATGGCAAGATTTACAAGGAACAGGCCAAGCTGTGTCCTGAGAGACTTGTTCCACGATACGGCCAGACAAACAGCAAAGTTGCCAAAAATACCAATGAGTGTAGTAATCCCTAATAGAAGTCCAATAACCAAGATAACGATGGAAAAAGGCATCGGTTTGGTGTGATGAAGACTGTTCTGGCCTTTTGTGGAATGGAAAGATTCGAAGTAATGACTGAATAATCTTGCCTATGTTGATTTGGTTCCCAATTTTCAATAAAAGGCAAACTAATATATCTTTTCAGGTTTATCAATCAAACGTTGTGCCACCGTCGACTCTGTAAGTGTTTGTCTACAACAATAACACTAATTCTAGTTGTCATGTCCGTTGGTCAGGAACTATCGATGGTTGCCGTGTCTAGCGGAGAGCTTAATTCCAATTTTTGTCCCATTGTAGAGTTCGTTAAACCTCTCTTCTTTTCATTTCCTGATGAAGGCTGAATTGAAAATTATATTTAGCAAATCTTTCTTTGTAAGGCTGTTGTATCTTCCCTATTGTGTTCTGTCAGCTAACACGTACGATATCTCGTCGAGACAACCACGGTGAGGACTCGCCCGACAATCGTTTTTCCCTGTCGGTGAAAGATGATTTCCCACACGATCTTATTCACTGATCTGCCTGTGTTGTCTTTATTACCGTCGGCAGCATTTTAGCTTGGAGTGTTCAACGGCGATATATCGATGGAAACCCTCAGTTTTTAACCTTGAATAAGATAGTTTTTGTCAACCAGTCTTTGTTTCTTTTCCAGCAAAAATGCCACTTTTGTTGTCGTACGAAACTATCGATCCTTATAACTACTCGATAACTGGTACTGAAGCGAGCCAACTGTTCGTTTCCTTGCTCAACTAATTAAATTCCTCTCAGGGTAACTTGTATCGCTGTCAATAGAAGTCCGACCAAGTTCACTCAGCAAAACGTCCAGTGTAGCAGTCTTCAAATTCTGTTTTTTGTTTATATGGTCAACAGCGATGACAGGTTTTCAGTACTAGATCACAACGTTCAGTTAAAGCTAAGCTTTTCAGTGAGTTGGTGGCACCAGTCGTCCACCTGTCAGAAATTGATAATGACAATCACACTGTACGTCCAAATCGAAACAAACATATTCTGGTACAAGAAATACACATTTATAAACTCGGATTTCCCGAAAATTTAGAGTAGCTCGATTGTTTTGCCTAGAAGCGAACTAATATATAGTGAATTTTTGATCTTTGGAGAAGCACATTTGAAGCTGATATAGTCGCAGAGACAATCGAGTAAATATTAGATTTTAAACACTCTTCAATATATAATTAATCTCTCTCTTTATGGCGCATTGGTAGTTAAGTTA
The DNA here is from genome assembly GCA_033675265.1 of Actinostola sp. cb2023. Taxonomy (NCBI): domain Eukaryota; kingdom Metazoa; phylum Cnidaria; class Anthozoa; order Actiniaria; family Actinostolidae; genus Actinostola; species Actinostola sp. cb2023. The sequence continues at coordinate 446,678 of JAUJYZ010000745.1, forward strand.
GTCTCGTAATTCATTGATCAGATGGTTGCTAAGCAACTCGAGTGCCTTTTGAGGAATTCTGGATTTCATGACCCTCAAATCGGAAGAATATTTTCTTTTGATAGCGAAACCAAAAGAAACCTTTTGTTTGTACATGCAATTAGATTTATTGAAATATCGACATGTCGTAATGACGAAATTAGCGAAAACGATGTCAACAATTTTTCATCATTTCAGTTGCCGTGGCTGATTTTACAACTCAAAGAATGAGTTTATATTCCCGGCTAGACCGCTTTATTTTACGTTGTCATCTACTATTCACTGATACTGATAAGGAACGCAGCATACGACTGGAAGTCCCTTTACAGTTAAAAAATACATCCATATTTTAATTGAATTTGTAAATTATACAGATTATCGCCGCTTAACAAGTTGTAAATTGTAAAAAAGTGATTATTAAATAAATAAAGCTATTACAGTGTGGACACTCGAACCGTGAACACTTCAAGTTTTTTTCGAACTTTTTTTTCCGAACTTTCTATTGCCTCATCGCATCTCAAATGGAGCATTGAGTTTAAATACACTTAGCTAGTGATCAAAATAAATCATTTTTCTGATCAATTTGCTCAATCGATAATTTATATACACCTGTTTTCAAAAACGTTGCCATTTACAAAATACCAAATAGTAAAAATAGTAGAATGGAATTAATTAGAGAAACAATGAGCCAGAGTTCTGCATGACTGAATTTCTTTTGTTTCTCTAATTAATTCCTTTCTCTTATTTCGGCTATTTTGTATTTTGTAAATGGCAACGTTTTTGAAAACAGGTGTATGTCTGTTAGAAAAACCTAAGTGTTCACGGTTCGAGTGTCCATACTGTAAAAATCTTACAATTTCTGCATAAGCTTGCATACATGGTCTATAAATCTGAACGACTTAGCACTGCTGGGTTTGAACAATCCTCGACCAACAAAACTCTTCTTTTTAATTTCTCGTACGCACTCTAAAGTTTCTCGCCGCTGGCCAGGTGGAACGACAATATTAAAACATTGGCGCAAGGCATCATGGGTTCAGACACAAGGTCTTTACGCTGTTGCCCGTAACAACGATCCGTCATAGAGTCGTTCTCGTATGAGTGGGAAACCTACGGTACGGTACGGTGACACTCAAATGGCTTCCTTTCTGAACCAATCAAAAAGCGTGCAGATGCATCTCATCCAATCAAACTCTTTCAATGGGCGAAGAGCCACCTCGTGGAAATACCATTGAATAAACCATTATTATTATTATTAATACGGCACGGAACCGTTTGAACTTAGTTACGCTTCTACTAAAGCAATGAGGAGCCTGACCTCTTGATGCGGTAGTAAATAGTACACGTGAGAGGCTGAGTACCAGGATTTGCATTGAAAAGCTATTATAGCAATTATTTCTGACAAATACTCAATAATATTTAACAACTTTATTCAATTTCTTTCTAACTCTAGCGTTGTTTGTACATTCAATATTTGAATTACAGCTCCAAATGAATGTAGCCTGCGTGGCGGCCCAAAGTGTAGGGGTCGGAGGGGGACTGTGATGGGGAGGAGGGGTTCCTCACTCTCCCTCCGACCCCTACCCTTTGGGCCGCCACGCAGGCTAAATGTGACGTTTTTAAAACTCTAAATCCTGGTTCTAACTAGCGACGCAATCATTAGCCTGATTTTCAGAAAGTCAGCGGTCCTCCGCTTCACTCCACTCCGAGAAGGACCGCCGACCGTCGGCTGAAAATCAGGCTACGAAATCATAAGTCGCAATTTCAACGTGAAAACGGGCCCGACGAAAGGCTAACCGCCCCACATGGATAAATTGTTTGTCATTCCTTGTGCTTTTAGCTTCTATTCGGGTACGTTTTCACATGACACAATATATAGGGCCATTTATACGAGCGAAAATAATAAATAATACAAAAACTTCGTTCGCGTCTTATATAAGCCGCATCTAGCGTAAGCCACGGAGACTCGCTCGTATAAATGGGTTAGTTCGCGTCTTGTGTAAGCTTATTTGGTCTCGTATAAATGGCCCTATTGCTTGCATCGCTATAGCTAGTGAACATGTTAAATAACTACACATTTATATTACAGTGTTGTTTTTGTCTTACTTGCGCGTGAATTCTATCAGTAGAGCTCAGAGGTATACAGTGGCACCTCTATTAAGCGGGCACCCACGGGGAATTGGCAAGTGGCCACTAAATAGAGACTAGCCGCTTAATCGAGGTGTAAAACAATGCGAAAATACTCTAGCTTTCGGACATCGACCATTGGCCGCTTTAATGGGTGACCGCTTAATAGAGGTTCAACTGACGAAACGACCATTACTGTGCGTTTCAGTCCATCCCAAGTTACTTGATATTGTACACATATCAGAGTACAAATCGAAAACCAACAACCAAAATAATAATAATGATATTTATAATAATATTCTAAATTTTTACTGCAAACCATGGGCCCGAGTAAATTTAAGGATCTATTTTTGACTGGAACACGAGTGCAATGAATCCTTAATTTTACGAGGAACCATTTGAATTGATGGCCGATTGACGTCAATCTTCCATTAATGTTTTCCCATTGGGCAATAAATTACAATACTAACCCCTCAGCTTATGAAAAATTAACCAGGACACTTCAGGAACGCCTCTTGTGCTCATGCTTACGACGCTAGTGAAAATAAAGCTCCAGTAACGATGTTTGTTCTTTCTTTTTATGTTTTCTCTGTATTTCAATCGCGTTTCTAAGCTCGTAGGTCACCCGTGTGTGTTTGGGTGTGTACTGGACAATGAATGGTCTCGGTGCATAAACATATGGGTACGAAATGCTGAAACGAAACAATACAATCATATAACAGTCTAATCAGTCCACGTGGTAGAGGCTTGTTTCCATAACCCAAACCGCCCTTGGTCGACCAAACAATAGAACGAATCTATTGTTTTACTGCATCGTTCTATTGTTTTATATTAATGAGGTCCTTTTGAGGTATTCCATTTAGGGACCAGGGAACACTGGCATGGAGAGAGTAGAGTGTCAATCCCATGACGCCTTGCGCGCACCAAAAAAATTCTTGGGCTACGAAAATCGAAATCGACCTCGTCGGTGAAGTAGCAGAGAAACAACACTTTTCCAAATGTTCAAAATTTCGATTCGGTTAAACAGCTGTAAAGCGCATCTGAACAACTAGTTGCTAATTTGTGCTATATTAAATCCTTATTTATTGTTATTATTATTCGTTTAAAGTTTGTCCCACCCACAGCCTACCTGTGAATCGCCCTCGCGAAATAACTTTGTCAGTGGATTGGTGACGTCTCTGTAGCATTGTCTGTTAATCCTCGCACCTAAACTTGAATACAGTGTGATTTCTGCATCCAGCAAAGCTTGCTCTGTTAACGTCGTTGCAGTTCGTGCAGGCAGGGAAACCTTGACAGGAGCTGCCTCTTGAGTTGAAACTTTAGCGGCTCCAAAGTGTGGGTCAAAACGATGGACACGTTTTATATTCGAGCGTTCGAGCGAGGATCTAAGCGACAGACTTTCGCCAACAAAGTTTTCAGTTTTGCTCGAACAGTCAGCGGATGTTTGAGACGTGTTTCTTTGTAAAGAGGAATTCAAATCTGTAACTGTAATATTTCCTCGTTTGTTGATTAACGCACCATAACTCAAGACACTCTGCCGATTAGCAGGTTGTACTGGACGGAATGCTTGTAAAGTCTGAGCATGCGCAAGTGTAGCAGACTGCTGTGCAGCCGATACTGTCATTCCTTGCTCTACTGACTGCAAAGTCATTCTTTGATTTAGTAGAGGGCCATTATTTTCATTGATTTTGGGATTTAATTGACTTGTTGCATATTTTGTTGCGTTGCCACGGTAACCCATGACGGGATCCCAGACGGTTTGGTTACTATTGGTAACCAAGGTTCCATTTGACAAACTGCTGACACCAGAAGAATTACAAAGGACTGGAGGAGCCGCAAATGATGCTACGTGAATACTTGGTGTAGAACTGTAAACAGCATCCCCCAAGGGTAAAGCCTTGTGAAAAGATGGCGGTTGAGGCCTTTTCTTGATTGAACTCAGTAATCCAAAGGCAACATCTCCGTTAACCATCGTTGCAGTCCTCATAGGGGCGATATACCGAGTGGATGTAATCTGTCCCCGAGGCTCTGAGACATGGACTTGAGGTGGTTTCCAAACGAAAGGACTTTCTGTGGGTGTCTTTTGACGTAACGTGACGCGCATGTGGTTTTGTGGGGTAGCCGCTATCCATTGAGATATTGCATCGGTTCTAGGAGTTGTCGATGGTGTCTGGGGTACACCTGGAGTACAGAGCAACTCTGGGGGACTTGTTAGGGGAACACACCCACTGATGTCGATACAAGGCGCTGCCATCGTCTTCTTGAACCTTTCACTTGGTTTTGGTGTGTGATTTTCTGCGATTTCAAAAAGTTCCAAGTCCTCCAAGACTTGTCTCTCTAGTTCTTCTAGCTCCAACTGACAAGAAAAAGGAACACATTGGTTATCAAGAAACAATAGCTCCAGGCAGAGCAATGAAAGAGCTTGGTTACCTTGAGACCATTACAGCGCGTTTCACATAACTTTTGACAATCGGGTTCCGAAGTTTGTTCGGAAGTTCCGAAGTTCAATCCCGGCGTACTTCGGAAGTTCACAACGAACTTCGAACTTACTTCCCGCGCAAATTCGCAACTTCGTTCGGAATCAAGTTCAACGATGTTTAAAGAATGAGTTTCATCGCAAAACAAGAAAGTTCCTTGAGTTCTTGAGCAGGATCTTCCATGGCGGCTAGTAGTTGAACTGGATTCCGAACGAAGTTGCGCGGGAAGTAAGTTCGAAGTTCGCCAACCGAACGAAGTTCGTTGTGAACTTCCGAAGTATGGCTTGAACTTCCGAACAAACTTGGAAACCCGATTGTCAAAAGTCATGTGAAACGCGCTGTAATGCTAAACCGGCAGTCTATACTAATATTGCAGGGATCAGTTTTCTTTGCAATATATACGACCGATGAACTGCCTCAGTGCTGCAATATTTCCTGGGAGAGCCGCATGGATGTCGCATAATACAGCAGTAATACAACAATAGAGTAATATTACTAGACCGCGAAACAGTCGCTACTTTTTCGCGTCTCTCGCATTCTCTCCTCGCTCCCATTGCGTCATTTCGTCTCGCCTCATTCTCTCGCGGCCCCAACAACCACTCGATCGAACCGTCAACTCCTTTCGACGGAGTTTCGCAAAAAAAGTAGGGACTGTTTTGCAGTCTATACTACAGGAATCTCTATTAAAGCGGCCAAACTCTATTTAGCGGCCAGTGGTCAATGTCCGAAAGAGTGCTTTCGCAATGGAAAGTGCCCATGAAACGAAAATGTCGATCCTTGTTTTATTGTACATTATTGGTGTTTGGTCTTTCTCTGAACATTTGCTGTATTTAAACGTCGACTTTGAGTTTGCGAACTTTTCGCGGTTCGAAAACTGATTATAATTTTCATCCAAAATGTGCGACAAGAGACTGGGCCCTTGACAATGGCTCAGTGACGTCAAGAGGTTTGCATGCCTTTGTTGTGTACAACTTTTGACGTCACATTTCTATAGTTTGACCGAGCGGGAATAGTCGCATTTTGAAACCGAAAATGCCCAACTTCGAGCGCGAAATAAAAAATGTTCCTGAAGCTCAATTCACTTTTTACTTAAGCAAATACTAAACTACCGTCTACGGTATCGTAGTAGCAGATGAAAACGGGGTCTGTTTTTTCGTTTCATAGGCACTTTTTTACACCTCTATTTAGCGGCCACTTGCCAATTCCACGAGGGTGGCCACTGCATGAATAGAGGTTCCACTGTTCCATATTTTACTGCATTCGTATTTATTTTTATCATTACCTTTTCCTTCAAGGCTTCTGTTCTGTCTCATCTTCAGAAAATAGTTTCATTGCAAGTACAGGAGCAGAGTCAAGAGTTGGCGAATGTGCATTAGTAGTAGTATAAAATACACGTTCAGTGACAGCGTTGGACGTGGGGACTGGAGACGAGGGTAGTATCCCAGAATTTTTAAGTATAGAAGAACCCTGTAAAACAAAAATAATCAACAGAATGAAACAACATGTTGTCGCCCACCAAATATGGACTTTCGTCACCAAATAAGGAATTGACCCATCTTAAAATTCAGGTTAGCCTCACTTCCAAGATACAAAACAAAAAAGTTGAATAACAAAACAAGCTACTCATGAAAGCGAGGCTAAGCAGAATTTTATGTATTTTTAAGATCGGTCAATTGCCCTATATCATTATGACGTAACGGCTTATTTATGAGGGGGACAGAATCGTGAAGAACAATAGAAATTTGAACTAAATCTGCTCTGCTGAGGTTTGCTTGATTTCAAATTGGCTAGTTTCCAGATATTATGTTCATTGATACTTTTCCCACAATATTTATTTACTGTGTTTGGTGACTTTTATCGCTTTCAGATCGTTTGTAAAATACATTTATTTGGGAAATCCTTTGTGTTGTTGCTGTTTTGTCCCCCTCTAGCGACCATGATCCTTAGCGTTTAAACAATAGATTGTTTTGATGTGACGTCATAGTGGTATAGGGCAATTGCTAGACTCATGGCAAAGATTATTTTCCAAAGGATTAAGACCCTGTGATTTGGTGTTCATATGTACCTGCTAGAACTACAGTATATAATACTGTATTGCGTTTTAGTCAAGGATGGTTTAAACCTTAGCATCCGATACAGACGTTTCAAGTGGTTCTCCCTCGTTCCGTCCCGGGCGATTTTATATTTTACGCCCACTTCAAGATGGCGGATATTTTCGAGATGGCCTGGAATCTACTAATATGAGCAGCTCAACTTCCGGTGAATCGTCTTAAGTCGTATTTTCTTCGAGTTCACATAGAGTATTCTTGGCAATTTCTTTGTTGGCTAAACTGCAATTGCAATAAATGTTGAAGGTTATACATATTTGGCGGAGAAATCGTCGCAAACAATCCGCAATTCAGTATGTATTTATTGTCTGAAATAAAACGATCCATTTTGATAAAGTTGGAGCTTTTATTTTCAACTCTCAATTGCTACCGTATTCGTACACGAGTAGAATTTTAAATGCCAATGCGATGTCGTAAAAGCGGTAAGTATTGTAGGACAACTAAACATCAAGACAGCGGCATAAGATAAAACACGCTTTATCGTGGAAAAATTCGACTCTTAAAGGGGGACTAGTACGTAAATCGTTCAAAATTTGATTTAGCTGAAACTTCACTGAAATAATCTCAAAGACTCATACAATCACTGGTTAATTTTTTTCTCAAAAATTCCAATGGGAAGTAATACGTTTTTATGAATCCTTAGAAGTGTCAGTGACGTCACTTACTCAACCCAAACTCAGCTCCATACATTTCTTTGTATTTTGTGATCAAAATATCTGAACGGTTTGTTCAGATAACAGCTCTGCACTGAAGAAAACTAGTCAAACAATCAATCCTAAGCACATATAAGTTAAGAAAACTCCTTCACACAAACGTTTAAGCTACATAGAAATAAAATAATTCAAGACATTAAACATGAAGAAATGTACGGAGCGAAGCCATTGGGTTGAGTAAGTGACGTCACTGACACTTCTAAAGATTCATAAAAATGCATTACTTCCCATTGGAATTTTTGAGAAAAAAATTAACCAGTGATTGTATGGGTCTTTGCGATTATTTCAGTGAAGTTTCAGCTAAATCAATCGTTGAACGATTTACGTACTAGTCCCCCTTTAAGAATAACAAATGAGATTGACGGCGTACGGCAGTCCAGTGATGTGTCACGCCCGAATTAAATTATTCAGTCTCGTATACTGTGCCCAGCGTAAACCAAAACTTGGCATCGAAATTTATAAAGCTGTTCTGAATCGCTTTGTACGTCTTAACAAAGATAGGATAGTTTGCATTTGGATTCAATACGTTTCTTCAACTTTTCATAAAATCATAGAAATATTCGACTCACGTACGAATAACAAATGAGAGTCGGCGTACGATTACCGTACGAATAGCCACTGCATATTTTCAATTACTTACTGGCTATCTAACGGATTGTTCCCCTCAAAACACTTTACAGTCAACGAACGTCACGCGTGAACAACTATCTTCAATTATTCAATTAACAGTTGAATGTTTGTCTGGAATATACGATTGATCAAAAGAAGATTTGAATCTAGAGTTAATTATTGGAAATATTCGATTGAATAATAGAATATTTATTTCCGTGTTCAATAAATATTTTTCCGTGTTTGTAATGTTTTTAAATCATTGACTGGGCTAGGGTCAAACGTTGCCGAACCTGTCATGCCTACTTTGAAGTTCTACAAAGAGCGGCGTCTGACTCACGGTTTGTTACGGCAGATTCTATTTGGTTCGACAGCTGCATTGTATGTTCGGCATTTCCTGCGACATTGGAGCGGCAACTGAGAATTAAGTTCGACCCTAGCCTTATAGGCATAATAACTGAAATCCCCCTGAAATCGCTTCCTTGAGAAAAAACTGTGTCGAGACTCGAGAGTCGAGACCATGTGATTGTGTCTTGCATTGTGTCACCGTTACTCAGTTGCCGCGCTTTTAATTTATTGTTTATATGTACGTTCTGAATTATGGCAAAAAATAACATGGGAGGCTTTTATTATCCCGGAAGACCACTTCCAAGTCATATAAGAGAAGAAATTGTTACAGTACAGTACTGTGTCGGGAATGAAAAGTGCTTGTCTGCTTTTACATGTAAAACTTATCATATTATTGCTAACTTTCTCAACAAGTTTATAAAGCATCTTTTTAAAATTTATTTTGATTCTTTATTGATTCACTTGCGAGAATTGAAGCTTGAAAGGTAAGATTAAAATCTAAGATTCGAAGATACGTAGAATTGTTTTAATTTATGAATATTCATTTAAATCTTCGAATAATCGCACAGAAAGTGTTCACGCGTGATGTTCGTTGACTGTAAAGAAGATCCAGCTTTATGTGAAAGTTTCTCGACATCGATCACTGCGGTAAAACGCTTGCTTTTTAGTGGGCGTAAAGTGAGCTCACTTCGCATCAGTTACGCCCACTAAAAAGCAAGCGTTTTACCGCAGTGATCGATGAGTAGAAACTTTCACATAAAGCTGAATCTTCTTTAAAGTGTTTTGAGGGGAACAATCCGTCGAAAGATAGCCATGCAGTAAGTGAATGAAAATAAGCTCCAACTTCATCACATATTGGATAGTTTTATTTCAGACAATAAATACATACAATTGCGGATTGTTTGACACGATTTCTCCGCCAAATATGTATAACCTTCAACATTTATTGCAATTGCAGTTTAGCCAACAAAGAAATTGCCAAGAATACTCTATGTGAACTCGAAGAAAATACGAAGACGATTCATCGGAAGTTGAGCTGCTCATATTAGTAGATTCCAGGCCATCTCGGAAATATCCGCCATCTTGAAGTGGGCGTAAAATATAAAATCGCCCGTCCCGGCCCCACCCATCCCCGTGTTCGTGTCGAAGGCTAGGTTCAAACCGACGTCAACTGATTTAGTTAATCCAGTTTTTTTTCCGATCTGAAAAGTCTACCTTATTATGGGCATGATGTGGTGTTAAAACGTCCGACCAGCTCACTTGCTTTTTACAACTCGTTGGAGCCTGATATCTAGTCGTCAGTATTCCTCGACTTGGGGTAATTTGAGAGTTGAGGCATGGTTGGGGTTCCTGTGGTTTGGGATGTTCTTTAGGGATGGCAATTTGCTTCGCGGGTGTTAAGGGTTTAGCAAAAGTATTGGTATCAACGTCTGAAATGGTAATGCAAATACAAGTATAAGTATAAGAGTAATGTTCCAGCCTCTGTCATGGAACACATCCACGTAATTGTGCTGTAAACGCTTATTATTATCAACTCTTTCTCAAGACTACTTTCACCCACATGATCGCACAATGCCTACTGAACTAAATACAAAAACTCAACACTTGAAAAAAGAAAACAAAGAACCATTGTTGCAAGCTTCGTGGACCTTTTCGTAGTTTCCCAGAATGCTTCATGATTCTGCGCGCGGAAGCGAGGTCAGGGTACAAAATAGATCGAAAAATAGTAAGAGAATGAAGAAATTCATTTAGAAAACTTAGACTTTTAAGTTAAAAGTGCGTAAGAAGAATTACAAAGATAGATGCAAATTGCTTGAGACTCAAGCAAAGAAAACAGTTTTTTCCTGTTCTTGATTAGCTACAGTAATTATATTTTCCTCAATACACGATCAATTCTAAATATTTTTATCCCCTGACCTCGCTTGTGCGCACAGAATCCTGCAGCATTCTGGGAAACTATGAAAAGGTGCATGGAAAAAACGTGCACTCTTCACACCTTGGAAATTCATGGGAAATTTCCAAAGTTTGAAGATTGCGCGTTTTTTCCCACTAGCGCTATCACCTCTTTCAACAACTACGGCCTGACCAAACAACAAACCTTTCTTCTCTTTTAAATCATCTTGAAACCCAATCACGGTAGAGCCAAGTGTATATTGCGGCTTTGAAGGGGTGAGCAGTAAGTGTAGCTGCGTGTTGTCTGGTTTACCAAAAAGAGAAGGCCTGGGACAGTCAACCAGGGTCTTTAACGACTTGGTACCAGTATAGTATATGGATGCACGCTTTGAAGGCTGTAAAAGTTAGACATCATTTATATGTCATCATTATCATCATCATATTCATCATCATCATCATCATCATCAGCGTGCAGATAAAGTGTTTGATTACTGACCTTTTCATCATATATACATGTAGACTGTCTCTTCGATGAACCAAAACCCATTGTCCGAGTAGACGCCAGCGTGTGTCTTGATGATGAGATTTGTCTGTTTTCAATGCCTTTGTTAGTGAGGATACTTTGAAGAGCCATCGCATCAGGTTTAAAGGAAATCTCATCGTCATCACCATCATCTATAAGTAATCACGTACATTTACGTCCATCACTGGTCATATTTTTCTCCAGTCCTACTCGTTAAACATAGACACAGGTAACCCACACATACCTTTCATTACTACAGCATCCTGGATACCGACAACAGTCGAACCTACATTGTATTGACTCTTGATAGGTTTACTGGGAGGGACCGTGCACGTGGCTTGTTCAATCCCTCTGTTTTGTGGTCGACCAATGAGAGAGGGTATCGAGGGATCTGGTAGTGTCTTTGTTGATTTAGTACCATTATAATATATAGATGTACGCTTGGATTGCTGAAAGACAGACAATGTACATATATGATTTAACAAAAGGAATATTGTCTGTAAAATGTTATGTACATGTATTGGGCTTCCTGTGTCGAGCTAGAAAGCATGAAATATCCATTTGAGTCACCTTTTCATCAAACAGAGACTGCCTCTTTGATGAACCAAATGCCATTGACCTGGTAGACGCCAGCGTGTGTCTTGATGATGATATTTGTCTATTTTCAATGCCTTTGTTATCGAGAATACTTTGCAGAGCCATCGCATCAGGTTTAAAGGAGATCTCATCGTCATCATCTATAAATAATATAGACAAAAGATGACATTGGATAAATTCCCAGTTAAGGCCATTATCAGCGGAAAACACTCACAGACAGCTAGCGAGCATTTGCTGATGCAGGGCCGTAGCCACCAGTATGGTTGGTCTGGTTTCAACCGGACCACTTTTCGAATCAAACAGGGTGTTGGGGGATGATGTGTGTGATTATATTATTTTTTTCCCGATTTTGAAAACCGGACCACTCAAAAACTGGCGGCTATGGTCCTTGTGTGATGAAAAGTACTGCTTATAAGTATGTTCAGGTTAGGAACATGTTTTGCATGGAATCTGCATGGAGTCTGCATGATGTACAGTACATAGATTTTTTACAACATAGTCAGAGCACTGGCATAAAAAATTGAAACCACCAGTCTGGGAGTTCTCACTACATGTACAATCATGTAAATGTATGTAGCTTGCGAAAAACACTGCCTTCAGCCACCTTACATACAAGTACTGTACATGTACATTCATTATTATCGTACCTTGGTTTTTCAAAGCTCCTTGTTTAGAGTTACACAAGTTTTGTGACTTTGTAATCTCAATGTCATGACGCTTTAGTTGTTCTTTGTGATTAATATATTCATTAGAAACACTGTTTGGTGCTTCTGGCTTGCAGAGTATATCCTTATTAATCCCAGTATAATAAATAGATGTTCGCTTGGTTGAAAGTCCAGTGATCGTATTCTGTTTACTGCAACAAAATATCAAAATAATGTTATGTTCAATTGCAATGTACATGTTTTTATATGTACATTGTATCTCAAGGTGCGGGCAGACACATGGTGCAACATTGCATGCAATATTGCTGGCAATTTTGTTGCAGCGTGTGTCCACCCATGAAATTGATTGCTTGCAATTGACTAGCGTGCGCTAATACGACGTAATTTGTTGCTCGCAAGACACACGGTGCAACATTTCGTGCAACATTCCCTGCAATATGTATTGTTGCAGCGTGTGTCCACCTCTGCAACATGTTGTGTGCAATGTTGCAGAAGTGGAATCGAGTCCTACTTCTGCAACATTGCGAGCAACAAATTACGTCGTATTAGTGCACGCTAGAGCAATCAGTTTCATGGGTGGACACACGCTGCAACAAAATTGCCAGCAATATTGCACACAATGTTGCAATACCGTGTGTCTGCACTTTTAGACCTGCAACATTGCACGCAATTGCATGTTGCAGAGGTGGACACACGCTGCGACACTACATGTTGCAGGGAATGTTGCATGAAATGTTGCACCATGTGTCCGCACCTTCAAGCTATTTTGATGTTGGTGGGAGGTATGCCTAGTATCGGCTCTGGAAATTTATTTATCACATTGAATATATTTAACATACACACCTTTGTTGTGGTGCAGCAAATGTTGCACGTGTCGTTGCAGGTTCGTGACTCTCTTGCACCTAAACCAAGCAGAAAGAGTTTGTATGTACAGTGAGTTTAGTACATCTACATCTGTAGAGGGTACATTTTGTAGGTCGTATTTGAGTGGAGTGACTATGATTATTAATTTTCTCTTTGTATGCAATACAGTAAATAATAATAATAAAATTCTTAAAACGTATCACACAGGAGTCTTGATGCTTTTAGCCTGCAGTTTCCTGGTGGTTTTTACAACCAATGTTAGGTATTATATCAGGGCCGTAGCCACTAGACCAGACCACTTTTCGAATAAAACAGTTTCAATTTATTTACATTTTTAATTATTTGGATATTTTTTATGAAAAACAAAGTTTGAAAACCGGACCACTCAAAAACTGATCGGACCACTCAAAAGCTGGTGGCTACGGCACTGTATAATTTATGTATATATTATGTACCTCAATTCCAGTATTACTGAGGATTCCCTGCAAAGCCTTTGGATCAATTTGAAAATCATCTTCTACAGGTAACTCCTTTGTCCTAGTAGATATGTTTGATTGGTGTACATGTATGTTGCTTGCAGTCAGCACAAAAGGCTTCACCTGCCAACAACAGTAACAATAACACATGTGTAAATTAAGTTCATTTTATACATATATAGTGTACATGGAATGTCTCTCTACATGTACAGTCAATTGCAAAAATTATGGCCGCTACGAAGTATCAGTATATCAATATATCGGGTGCATTATGGGTAATTAAATAATCGAAAATTCCCCTTAAAGCGGGTTAACGCCAGCAAAGTTGGTAGAAATATTTAGTATAATGTTTATTTTAGTCTTACGTTTGTTGTTTGTCAATTTTGCTTCATTTAATAGTATTAGTGATGCACCCGATATATTGATATATTGATATACCGTGGCGGCCAGAATTTTTGCAAATGACTGTACATTGTACATGTGTATAATATATTTGGGCCCATTTCCCATCAGCATGTACATGTACAACATACAAATGTACCTGGCCAACACTGACTGAAGGGTTTATATGGCAAATTTACAGCATATCATCTTCTCCAATAAATGTAGTTCTAACTAAATATATACAATGTATCTGTTCATACATTATTATACCATACGTGGCATGGTTCAACGTCTTGTCAAATGCTTGCTTTTAGAGATATCCAAGAAAAATATATGCTGCACATTGTAATAATAATAATAATAATAATAATAATAATAATAATAATCTTAAATGAGGATGTCTAGATCACTATAGAGTGCTTTTCACTAAGGTCCTAAAAGAAAATGACAACTGAAAATGAAATAAATAATTACAATTATAAAACTAATTGTGATGTTACACAGTTTGCAAATACCGTAGAATCCCGGTTATAAGTCCCCCGGTTATAAGTTCCCCGGTTATAAGTCCCCCCGATTATACATTGTAAGCCCACCTGTCTGCTAACATAAATTTTCTCCCAGTCAAAAAGAACAACAAACCATTTTGTACACACCTTTGTATTTGTTTTCTTAGTAACAGCTTTTCCCTAATCACACAAAACATGGACATTAAAAAGTATTATTATTATTAAATTATAATTATTATTAAAATTATAATTTTTTTCTCAAAGTCACTGAATGCATACATACATGTGCACATGTAAAACTAACAACTTGACAGCAAGTGACTTGTGATTAAAACACAAATTCTCCTTTCAAATACATGTATGTTATATTTATAATATATAATAATGCATGTACATAATAATAATATTAATAATAACAATTATTGTTTCACTATAAGCAAATAACATACATGTATAATGATTGTACCTTTTGGAACTGGCTATTCCATTTGTTATGCAGTTTGGAAAAGTCAGGTGCTGGGTTTGCTTTAATTAATCTTCGTTTATTCTAGATACAATTTAATAACATCAATATTACATCATTGTACTGATCGACCACAGGGAAGTACATGTAGCTTACTGTAGGTATGCTTCGTGCCATATGGTAATGGTGCCGTGTGGTGACCGTGCCATGTCCAAGCATTCTGATTGGTTGAACAATTATTTTGCATGTCGTATTAATTTATTGGTTGAACTACATTATTTTGTAGATGTCTTTGATTTTCCCACTCATTACAAAAATGACTGTACGATCAAATTGCGATCATTAGGTGCGAGCAATTCGTGAGCAAGGTGCGAACAAATCGCGAGCATTGTTCGTGATCTGATCGCGCAAATATCATGATAAATGTACATATGTTTCTGTTAAGTGCTATGAACAATAATATTGATGCTAATAGCGCTATATAAATAAATTATTATTATTAATTCTGGGCTGCACTGTATACTACAGGTACATGTACATGACTTGTATAACTTACAGTTACTGCATGCATGTACATGTTAAGTTTATTACGTTTTGTATTCTACATACATGTACATACATTTACATGTATACATGTAACCCAATATACTCATATCACTAGTTTGTTTTGGATAGAGTGCATGGCATTAGCAGAGTATACCCAGAACAAATTAAGGTAAAGAGAAGGAATGAACACAGATTTAAAATAGTGATCTTACTGGTTCAGTGTTTTCCTTTCCTCCAGCTTTTGTGACATTTTTGATCCGCCGAGGTTTCACATTAGAAGTTCTGCAAGAAAAGTTGAATCTAAGTTGTTTGTACCATGATTAGTCTATAGTCTCCTCAGCCATTGCCTTTGTCGTCATGCAATATGCTACGTCATGTACTTCAGGGACCGCAGAAAGGGTGGACCCCAAATGGGGCAGGGCCTATTTTCTAGCTTTTGTAGCATCAGCATATTTCATTAGTCCACCTCCAAGCAAGACTGACTCTCTGTGGTCCCTCTACGGCAAAGGAAACTCTAAGATTGCATATTTGTACATGTACCACAATAAATTCAGTCGTCAATATTATACATTACATTTATATTAGGTTTGCATGGATATTAAGTTCAATATGTAGCCACATATAATTTCACTGTATATTTGATTTCAGTGCATCAAGTAGGGGAATTACAATAAGGGTACATATACCTTTTCCTGGCTGTTATTAATGTCGAGCTTGAACCAAATTGTTTGGATTTGATGCTGAATAACAAAATGTCAGATTTCAGGATCATAAAGCAATGTAATATGGTAATTAAATCACCCATTGGCATTGATATATAATCCTCTAAACCCTCTACTCTACTTCTCTAGTAAGCTTATAGTAGTCTTAAGATTTGTCTACATCAGTAAATGCTTCAGACAGCAGTTAACTAGATTGAAACCCTCCATATCTGTTTCTCGATGAACATTTTGATTTGATGTTTATAAAGTCAGACAGTATTAAAGTCTCGACAGAAATCTCTGCTCGCAGGCCGTCATATTTTAAATTAAGGCTTACTGCTCGACTCTTCGAGTGACTTTGTGAGCCAAGAAAGCTACATAAAATTTGTAGATCGAACTATCATAACTGTATGACGTACGATCCCAAATGAAAGTTTACACATTTGGATCCTTACAATCATCGTACTATCTTCTGTTTATATCTGGGGAATTTGTCCTTCTCAAATGTTGGAGTTTTCTCACCAGAAATGTTGAAAACATTTCAATTTTTCCAGTCGAAAACTCCACCTTTCTTGACTAACCTTCGAGTTTTTTCGTTGATCTTTTTGTTTTTCGTAAGTGCTGCTTCTCCTGCAGTAGGCATTTTTACAAATACCTTTGGAGCTTTTCTCTTGAGGTTTCTATCGTAATCGGGAAAAGAATATCGACGAAAATCATGAAATATTTGAGGTCTTGATCACAACACGAACGTGTCTTCCATGTTGAATTTGCCAGACCGTTGGACGTCAGCCAATCACAACGCTTCATTTGACAACATGGTCGCCTTGCCTCGTTTGCAAGCGTTGTTAGGTGAAGCACAGGGAGCCCAAATGTTTATAGTTTTGTAAGTTAGATTTTCGCTTCAGAAATGGGTCTTTAAAATATCAAACTCCTAATTATACTCAAGAAACAGGTCTATTTAGTGTGTTTTGGGGTCGATGTATTTTGAGTCTCAACCCTTTCTTCGACCTTTCTCTCAAGGGTACGGTTGAGCGTACCACAGGAAGCCCAAATAACGTTTACAAAATAACATGACCACAGGAAACCCATAACATCGCTCAGACAAAAACCTTATAAAAATGTAAATGATCATCCTGCGTTTGTTCATTACTTCAAAGGACTTAATCGTATGAAAATAGATGTAGTGCACTTACTTATAACAGCATTTATTTGTTCAACGCAGTTGTAAGATACAAGATGTCTAACGAAGGAGCCTCCAAACGCTACAGTGCCAAACGAAGTCTCCACTCTTGCAGGCTGCAAGAGTGGAGACTTCGTTTGGCACTGTAGCGTTTGGTCGCCAAACTGATGTTAAACAGGTAGAGTACACTATTTTAGTACTATATAGTAGTTCTAACTAGTGGAACTATTACGCGTTGCATGATTTTAGACAGTGTCTGTACTCCGATCCAGTACTGCATCAGAGGCAGTCATGCCCCCCCCCCCAAAAAAAAAGAAACAAATCCTTTAACCCAGGGGCGTAGCCAGGATTTTCCATTGGGGGGGTCACACTCCATCGTTCACACCACCAAATCCCCCCCCCCTCCCTCCCCCCCCCCCCCCCCCCCCCCCTCCCTCCTCAAACATATAAATTTAAAGAGTAGACCCAGAGGAAGGGGGAAGAGGGTGAGGGAGGGGAGTTAAGACTGGGTGGGGTGGTGGGGGTGGGGGAGGAGGATTAAGACTCTTAGAATTAAAATTACTAACGATACATGTATTTACAATTATTCCCCGAAGTGGAGGTGAGTAGTGGTGGATATTTACTGAGCCGTGAGTCTTCGAGACACGCGCGCTCGCGAAATGCGGCGCCATCTTGTTTTGCTCGGAGGTGAATAGCCAAGGATATTCCGAGATTGAGTAGCCAATCACGAGAAAATAAAATTAATATCTTCAAGCCACCGTGTAATGTTCTTTTTATTATATAGACCAAAACAAATTGACGAAAAAAAATAACAGGTGCTCCTGGGGCGGATCTAGGATTTTGAGGTGGGGTGTTAATGTTACACGCACCGATTTTTTGTATTTAAAAAAAATCGTATTATTGAATTGTTCCTGGGCAGCAAGGGGGGTGCACGGGCACTCAATGAACCCCCCCTCAAACCGCCACAGTGCTCTATTAACCGAACATTTGCTCCCAGGCCTCACAGAACTGGGATTGCTTCTGTAACATTTTATATCACCCAAAATACCAAAATTGCAAATACAAATCCTTTTTTTTACCTTGACATCCTTGTGTTTACTTACTGTTGTGCAGAGCTGTTGAGAGGGAACTCTTCCCATGTCTAAGAAGGTTTGGAATCAGATTCTATGCATTTAATCCTGTAAGTATAAAAGGGGGGATCAGGGGTGTAGCTAGGGGGGGGGGGGGGGGGGGGGGGGGGAAGGGGGTCCTAGGGTCCTTGTGACCACACCCCTTGGTCAAAAAAAAAAATGGTAAACCCTCCCCCGAAATTTGTACAAAATGTGTACATTTTGTGGAAGATATTTTTATCGTAGCGAAAAAAGGTTTGGATATGTTAATAAACATACTACCAGGATACTAAAAATGCAAAAACATCAACCTCGCAAAATTTCATCATAGTAGCACTTATTCAATATAGCATGATGGACACCCAAACGAAGTAGGGGGATGGGAACTGGCAAACTATTCTGTGTCATTCTGTGTTCCCCCTCCCGACTCCCCCAAAGGACTGGCTGCCTACATTAGCTATTGGTCTTCTAGAGGGTCTGAATGGGGGAGTCTGTATGTCTGTTGTCAGTAGTAAAATATTTGGTCATTTATCAGTTGTCAGTTAAATTTTTGCCTTGTCAGTTAAACGTTAGTTAACTATTAACTGGCCATATCCTGTTTTGAACAATTGAATCTGTTTGATACTTCGATTGTCAGTTGTCAGTTGAGTTTTATTTGTCAGTTAACAGTTATTTTTAAAGCCGTTTGTCAGTAGTCAGTTAACCCCATTCAGACCCTCCTTCTAGGCAGGGCCAGCGGAGCAACCTTAAAAGTGGTGGCGCTAAAAAATGTCTTCCGTACAAGGGTCACAAATTTCCTTAAATATTTTACTACCTGTGGACAAAAACGTGGTGGGGCTATAGCCCCACTAACCCTTCCCCCTCCGTGGGCCCTTCTAGGCCCTCCCCATTCCATACGTTGGGCATGAATTATACATACATATACCAGGTGTTCGGCATCTACAAACTGTACATGTAATTCTCATTTTAAATCCCAATTCCCCATAGATATCAGGGTCGTTACTGGCATAAGCCTATCTTTGATATATTGGAGAGAGTGAAATATAAACTGGATGAACTTTACGGCACAGGAAGTGTTAGCCTGACTGAAGCTTCTCTGAAGTGGATGTTTCATCATTCCAAGCTGTCTGGTTGGAGGTACAGTGGGTAACGCTTATAGGGGGAATAGCACGTAAAATTCGTCCGAATTTTAAATTCTCTCGAAAGCAGTGCCATTACAATCTTTGACGAAACGCTTGGGAAATATTTCATATTTTCCACTAATTTATAACATTCAGTCGATTTTTTTGGAGTAAGTGACGTCACGGATACAAAGGCAAGGTCTTCATGTAGCTGCACAAATTGTCCTGGCTATTGTTTTTTTATGTGAAAACAATTCATAGAACGACAATAGAACAATAGCCAGGACTTTTGTGCGGCGACACGAAGACCTGACCGACTGAAATTCACGGGCCGATTAGGCGACACCTCAGTAATGGCGGACAGCGATTTTTAGGCTGTTTTATATTGATTTTTTCAGCGCCATCTCACTTAAATTACATGATCAATTACATGATCAAATACTGTTTCCTTAGACAAGGTCATTCTTGGTGCGTCTAATTTGGATCAACTTGAGAAGAACTTCAAAGCATCCAAGCAAGGGGCTCTTCACGAAGGTATCATTACCGTTAGGAGCTCTAGTTATAGAGTCGTTTTCAAACGGAATCGAAAGATATTCTATTCAACCAATCATAGCGCGCAAAATCATTGCTCAACCAATCAGAATGCTTGGACACGGCACGGTCACTGCACGGTACCGTAACTACAGTACATCCCACTCACACGTAAAAAATTGACAGGATTTTTCTCTTTTTCCCACTTTTTATTTCGTTTCTTTTATCTTCCAGATGTTGTAAAGGTTTTCGATGAGGGATGGATACACATGAAAGGACTTTGCCCTGATTACAATCGATAAATGATCTACCGGCAAATATCATCAGACTAGCGTTTGTTAGTAATAGAACTAATATAGAGCTAATCCTGGCAATCAGAGGTAGCAATATATATATAATATGGCATTGCCAGAACATCAATAAAGAACATAAATTAGTAAAGAAACTGTTAATTGTTTTCACGTGTCCTAACACTCATCTCACTATGGGTGGGGGACACGACTCTCACACTCTTATTCTTATTCTAGTCCGGCGGTAATGGAGCTATTCCATGTACAATCGTAAGTTTTGTATAAATAAACTGATTACAGTTAGTCACCGCCATCGACTGGGTCATTCTGTTTGGATCAGTGTCATCAGTTGGATCAGCTGTGATACTCTGATGTAGTGACCGCAATTCATCTCGCTTGTCGGAGCTTTGCTGGTGTGCTTTTCCAATGTTTTTTTCTCTAGAAGAATGTAGAAGGCAAATGCCGGGAGAAGGCAAAATGGAACACGCAAGCAGCTATCACCTTTCGGGGAGCTGCAAACAGCCACAATGTCAATGCTGTTCTATCAAACATTCTAAAACTCATTAATAATTCATGAGCTATTAGGCCAATGGGAGCTGACCATTTGGTCAGGTGCATGGACCTTTATACCCCCATACATACAGACCTGCCAGGCCTGTTTTTTAGTTGTAGAACTGATTAATAAAACATGAGTGTTCTATCACTTTTAGTTATAACACTCATGCATAAACATGAGTGTTATAACTAAAAGTGATAGAACACTCATGTTTCATTAAGCGCAGTTCTAGAACGGGACTACCTGAAACGTTTTGTACAGGCCTGTATCGCAAAGGTCTAAGCGCAGTTTTAGTATCGCACCCTCTCACTGGTCGACATGGAGATCACAAAAGCGTTTCTGAAATACGCTTTCTTTTTAGTACATGGATAGTACATTAACTTTTTGTGCGACACTGTCCGACTTTATACTAGCACCTACCTTCATTTACCGATTATCTGATCTACTATTAAGCGCCCCCCTCAAATAAGCGCTTCCCATCTATTAAGCGGGCCCCGAGCCCTTAATGGAGCCGTTTTGTACTAAGCGCCCCCTCGAATAAGCGCCCCCTCGAATAAGCGCACCCTCTAATAAGCGCACCCTCTAATTGAAGTTGGCATGGAGATCTGAAATAGCGTTTCTGAAATACTGCTTTCTTGTCTAATTACGACAGTATTGTACATTAACTTTTGTATCCAAGAGACACATACTACCTACTTTTTACTAGTATACCTTAATTTCAGCGATTATCTGACATACCATTGTGTTACATTTCATATTGGCTTCGTTTCTCCGTACTAAGTTGATAATAAAGTTTACGAAATACGAGAGAATCCGAGAGTTTGGTTTAGGGAATTAAATAAGCGCCTCTCTCATTAAGCGCCCCTCTTCTAACAAGCGCGACACATGCCAACTACTCCTTCTGCTCGGATTTCACCACGACCACTGTGACAGCAGCCTAACACCACTAACTTTGCACGCACTTGAGCATTCTGGACGTCAGCCATGGTCAGCATGTAATCTTCTTCGTCAGGGATCTTCGTTGTGGCTCTTACTTCAGGAGAAGGAGCCAAGACGATGGTAGCTTTTGATAGAATACCATGTGCAGCAATATGAACAACTGACACTCCTTGTTGGAGCTTTTCCAATACGGCTTCTTTCGTTGCTCCATCGCCAATCAACGGACGAACACCAAGTTCCTTGGCGATCGCCTTTGCCTCTTCCCGTGCACCTCCCAGAGGCGTAATGAACTTTTCACGACCATTCAGTATTACTCTTCCAACTGAAGGATCACCAATGATCAAGGCACCGGTCTTGTAATGGAAGTTGTCTGGGCTTTCCTTGACCAAAACATGCAGCGACTGAAGTGAAGGTGCAAGTCTGATACGTTTGGTTTCTGACAAATAGCGCCCTGTGTCGGGGTCCTGTAGGGCAGCAAATGGTACTTTGTTTATGGGACCATCAGGAATGAACACAACCTCGTCTTGGTCCAACACGCAATTTCCGATTAACATCTTGTGTAAGGTCATCAAGAAATTAGACGTTCCACTTTCATCCTCCTCCTCCAAATCCTCTTCATAAATGTTGCGCCTGGACTTTTCTGGTGTAAGGAATCTAATGAAGTCTTCATTAATCCAGTTCCCAGTCCGTACTTTATCCGTGTCAAGGATCTGTAGTGGATTTTCCGTCTCTGGGTCCTGTAGAGCAGCACTATTGATGGGACCATCACCAGCATTGTTGGCAATGCCAACTTCGTTCATCAACTCACTTGTCGTAGCTCCTTTGATGTTGTACAGAACTTGCAAAACATTGTCTGTATACGTAGCATTTGCCTCACTGTTTCCTGGGAGATGGTCAGTGTCCGCGTCTTGTGGGGCAACACTATTGAGAGGACCATCGGGATCGTTGACAGTGCCATCTTCATTCATCATGTCACTCGACTTTGTTCCTTTGAGTAACATGTTGTACAGATCTTGCAAAACAGTGCCTGTAACATTTGTCTCGCTGTTTCCTGGAAGATGGTCAGTGTCCTGTGGGGTAGCATTATCGGCGGGGCCATTACGATCGCTGGCAGTGCCACCTTCATTCATCAAATTATTTGTCATAGCTCCTTTGATTGCCATGCTATGCAGAGCTTGCAAAATATTACCTATGTCATTTTCATGACTCTTTTCTAGTAGTTTCAGCTCCTGTAAGGAAGCAGAACTGTTGAGGTTTTCTGGTGGGTTCCCTCCAACATCGAGGTCCATTCCATAACACTGTGCAACGTTCATTTCTTCAAGCTGGGTAGTCTGTGCCGCGATGAGTTCTTGGTTACGACTGGTTAAGTCTGCTCGAGTGTTCTCAGTATTTTGTTCAGTCTCCAAAGACCTGTCCTCACACTTGGCTACTTGGCGGACGTTCATATTGTCAAACGCTGCATCTATACATTGCAGAATGTTTGCTTCTGAAAAATGAAACACCTGCACGTTTTTGCTGACAATAAATGTTACAAATCTATTACACACGAAAGAGTAATACAACATAGAAGAACTGCTGCTTGAGAGAAGAGATTCCACATCAGCGTACTGCATACTTTTGTCTGTGACTACTTGAGTCATTCTATAGTTTGACATCAAAATATCTTTCAGCACTCGACCACGACATTGATCTAAAGTTAAAAGGGCCTCCGCATTTCGCTGGTATACAAGAAGGATGATTGAGAGCATCTGAAAACAACGAATGTGTTTGTCAATAATCGATAACTTGAACTTGTCAAAGCCACCAAGAGACCCATAGATGGTATCAAAGCACTGTATTGCTTCTCTGAAATACTTTTCCGCTGATAGAAACTGCAGGTTTGAAAGATATAGATCTGCAAGGTGATAATAGAAATTAAACAAGACTTCTTTGTTCGTGCATGTGTTGGTGTAAGGCAAGGCTTCTTCACAATGCTCTAACGCCTTGTCGTCCTGATTCATATCTAATGAATAGGTATCCGCAATCGCAGTGCTCAGTTTTATTTTCTCATCACTACCTGTGGCTAACTCCCTCACCTTCTCATAACATTCGATGAGCTTCTCGTACTGGTGTGTGGAATCATAGTGAAAGAGAAGTTCAGCCAACTCGCGCAGTTTATCTGCAAGGGTACGTTTTTCTGTCTTCGTCACTTTCAAACCACCGATGATAAGATGATCATTAGTTTGAGATTCGGATGCGTCGATGTCACGTTTGAAATCATGTAAAACATCACCGCTCGTTCCCACAGACATGTGCACCAAGGCTAATACTTGTTTGAGCTTCTCTTTGATGTCCGCGTCATTGAGTTCTTCAGACATTTTCAGACCTTCATTTCCGTGCACGTAAGCATCCCCAAGATGATTCCAATGATAATAGGCTGTTGCCAGTAGAAAGTGTGCCTTCATTTCATCACGTCTGGCACCAAACTCCCTTGCAATTTCCAGACATTTTATAGCACAATGAATGCCATTATCAGCAAGATCAGAGTGTTCATTTGTGACAACAGAATGATCACCTTTACTTACATCTGGCATCATGACATTGATTTGAGAGGATGCTTGTCTTTCACTATCTTCTAGCATCTGGCTGCTCTTACTAGCTTGATTGGACTTACTCATCTCCAGGTACGTCTCTCCTAGAAGCAAGTACGCCTTCAGTTCGTACTCTCTGTCACCAAGTTCCTTTGCCAGGTCGGTACACTCCTTACCGTACGTAAGAGCATTATCGTATTGATCAATTTCCATATATATATCTGCAAGACGGAGATATTCCATCATTGCTTGATTTCTATCACCAATTTCCTTTTCAAAGTCAATATTCTTCTTTATGCAGACAATTACATCTTCGTATCGATTCATTAAAGAATATGCCGTACCTAGTAAGTTATATCCCAAGTTTTCGCTTTCCGCATCATCACATTCTTTTGCCTGGTCGATGAACATCTTAAAGTGCGTAACAGCAGCATCGTATTGATTCGTTCTCAGATGTTCTATTCCCACAAATATCAGGTCCAATTCGCCTTGACTTTCATCAAGTTCCTTTGCCATGTCGAATAAATGCAAAGAGCACGTTACAGCATCATCGATTTGATTCGTTTCCATTAATGCATTTCTTAGATGTCCGTAAGCCAGAAGTTCGTGTTCTCTGTCGTTATGTTCCTGTGCCAAGTCAATACTCTTCTTAAAGTACATTACAGCATTGTCGTATTGATACATTTCGTGGTACGCCTTTCCTAGAATAAAATACGTCTTCATTTCGATTTCGTTGTGGTTAAGTTCCTTTGCCAGGTCGATACACTTTTTACTGTAGATATTAACAGCATCATCATATTGTTTCCTTATAAGGTACGCCTTTCCTAGACAGAGATACGCTGACATTTCGTCTTCTTTGTCACCAAGAACCTGTGCCAGGTCGATACACTTTTTACTGTAGATATTAACAGCATCATCGTATTGTTCCATTTCCAGGTACGCCTTTCCTAGACAGAGATACGCTGACATTTCGTCTTCTTTGTTACCAAGTTCCTTTGCCAGGTCAATGCAATTCTTACAGTAGGTAACAGCATCATCGTATTGTTCCATTTCCAGGTACGCCTTTCCTAGATAGAGATACGCTGACATTTCGTCTTCTTTGTTACCAAGTTCCTTTGCCAGGTCAATGCAATTCTTACAGTAGGTAACAGCGTCATCGTATTGTTCCATTTCCAGCCTTTCCTAAACAGTAGTTACGCCTTTTTACTAGATAGAGATACGCTGACATTTCGCCTTCTTTTTGTTACCAAGTTCCTTTGCCAGGTCAATGCAATTCTTACAGTAGGTAACAGCATCATCGTATTGTTCCATTTCCAGGTACGCCTTTCCTAAACAGAGATACGCTGACATTTCGCCTTCTTTGTTACCAAGTTCCTTTGCCAGGTCAATGCAATTCTTACAGTAGGTAACAGCATCATCGTATTGTTCCATTTCCAGGTACGCCTTTCCTAAACAGAGATACGCTGACATTTCGTCTTCTTTGTTACCAAGTTCCTTTGCCAAGTCAATGCAATTCTTACAGTAGGTAACAGCATCATCGTATTGTTCCATTTCCAGGTACGCCTTTCCTAAACAGAGATACGCTGACATTTCGTCTTCTTTGTTACCAAGTTCCTTTGCCAAGTCAATGCAATTCTTACAGTAGGTAACAGCGTCATCGTATTCTTTTCCATTTCCAGATACGCCTTCCTAAACAGAGACACGATACGCTGACATTTCGTCTTCTTTGTTACCAAGTTCCTTTGCCAGGTCAATGCAATTCTTACAGTAGGTAACAGCATCATCGTATTGTTCCATTTCCAGGTACGCCTTTCCTAAACAGAGATACGCTGACATTTCGCCTTCTTTGTTACCAAGTTCCTTTGCCAGGTCAATGCAATTCTTACAGTAGGTAACAGCATCATCGTATTGTTCCATTTCCAGGTACGCCTTTACTAAATAGAGATACGCTGACATTTCGCCTTCTTTGTTACCAAGTTCCTTTGCCAGGTCAATGCAATTCTTACAGTAGGTAACAGCATCATCGTATTGTTCCATTTCCAGGTACGCCTTTCCTAAACAGAGACACGCTGACATTTCGTCTTCTTTGTTACCAAGTTCCTTTGCCAGGTCAATGCAATTCTTACAGTAGGTAACAGCATCATCGTATTGTTCCATTTCCAGGTACGCCTTTCCTAAACAGAGACACGCTGACATTTCGTCTTCTTTGTTACCAAGTTCCTTTGCCAGGTCAATGCAATTCTTGCAGTAGGTAACAGCATCATCGTATTGTTCCATTTCCAGGTACGCCTTTCCTAAACAGAGATACGCTGACATTTCGCCTTCTTTGTTACCAAGTTCCTTTGCCAGGTCAATGCAATTCTTACAGTAGGTAACAGCATCATCGTATTGTTCCATTTCCAGGTACGCCTTTCCTAAACAGAGATACGCTGACATTTCGTCTTCTTTGTTACCAAGTTCCTTTGCCAGGTCAATGCAATTCTTACAGTAGGTAACAGCATCATCGTATTGTTCCATTTCCAGGTACGCCTTTCCTAAACAGAGACACGCTGACATTTCGTCTTCTTTGTTACCAAGTTCCTTTGCCAGGTCAATGCAATTCTTGCAGTAGGTAACAGCATCATCGTATTGTTCCATTTCCAGGTACGCCTTTCCTAAACAGAGATACGCTGACATTTCGCCTTCTTTTGTTACCAAGTTCCTTTGCCAGGTCAATGCAATTCTTACAGTAGGTAACAGCATCATCGTATTGTTCCATTTCCAGGTACGCCTTTCCTAAACAGAGATACGCTGACATTTCGTCTTCTTTGTTACCAAGTTCCTTTGCCAGGCCAATGCAATTCTTACAGTAGGTAACAGCGTCATCGTATTTTTTCTCTTCCAGATACGCCTTTCCCAGTCGAAGATACTCTTTCATATCTCGGTGTCGATCCATCATTTGTAAAGCACGATTTCCCTGATTTTCTTGTTGACTGCTACCAAGTTCCTTTGCCAGTTCAACATGCTTTCTATAGACTGTAACAGCATCGTCGTATTGACTCATGCTTAGGTAGGCATATCCTAGGCAGAAACACGCTTCCATTGCGCGTTGGGTGTCGCTAAGTTCCTCTGCCAGGTCTATACCTTTCATAAGGTGATCAACTGAAGAATCGTATCGACGCATTATTGTCGCGTACGCATTTCCCAGAGCTAGATGCGCCAGCATTTCGTGTTGCTTGTCGCCCAGTTCCTTTGCCAGGTCGGCACTCTTCATTCTGTAGGTAACAGCGAGATTGTGTTGATACATTTCTTGGTACGTGGATCCCAGACAACCGTACAGCCACATTTCCATTGTACTGTCTCTAAGTTCCTTTGCCAGGTCGATACTCTTCATAAAGTACGTTACAGCATCGTCGTGTTGATGCATTTCGTGGTACGCATTTGCTAAGTCACTATACGCCTTCAGTTCGTGTTCTCTGTCATTAAGTTCCTTTGCCAGGTCGATACTTTTCCTAAAGTACGTTACAGCATCGTCGTGTTGATGCATCTCCTGGTACGCATTTGCTAAGTCACTATACGCCTTCAGTTCGTGTTCTCTGTCACTAAGTTCCTTTGCCAGGTCGATACTCTTCATAAAGTACGTTACAGCATCGTCGTGTTGATGCATTTCGTGGTACGCATTTGCTAAGTCACTATACGCCTTCAGTTCGTGTTCTCTGTCATTAAGTTCCTTTGCCAGGTCGATACTTTTCCTAAAGTACGTTACAGCATCGTCGTGTTGATGCATTTCGTGGTACGAATTTCCTATACGAAAATATTCTGTCATTTCCTGATGTCTGACTTTGTCTACTGGCTCGTGTTTGGTGTTTAGGCAATTTCCCATTTTCAGCTGTTACTTGGTATTCTGTCTACAGCGTACTGTGGCATAACATCACAGAAAGATCTTAGTCAAAGAAACCATTCCATAGTTTTTATTGGCGTCAATAAATGAAACATCTTTCTGTCACTAAAATATAAGAAAACAATTTTAAATAAAATCAAAATTGCTCGAGAAATACTAACTTATCAAAGTATTTATTTGTGATTATACTGACCAAAATATGAAAACATCAATTCACTCAAAAATGAAGGTAACTTATAACATAGCATTGATATAACGCGCGTTCACGTCATCGGCATAGCGCGCGCTCTGAAATCAATTGCAAAATAAAATTGCTTTATTTGAATTTGCAGTGATTATGTTATCCAATTTAAAAACCTTAACGTTTACAGTCAACGGTTATTCACTACTCGAATTCTGATTGGATTATTAAATATCATTAAATATATTAAATATCATAAAATATTATTATTATTTTGACTTATATTGAAGATGGTTTGAATAAACCGAAAACGTTCGTCAATTATTGTCTCTACCATTTGTCCATATTTACAATCATTATTATTATTATTAAATAGGTTTTTTATTAACATTATACACTTTAATTACATAAGTCTATTACATTAGATCTTTTTATAGGTAAACAAACCGATGTATAGTTCAACACTCTACAAGGCACCGATAAGTAATGGTAATAGAACTGAGTGGAGTGCAATTTGGACTGAAATCATACGAGTGATTACAAAATTGCACGACCGCGTAGCGGGAGTGCAATTTGTTATCACGAGTATGATTTCAGACCAAAATTGCACGACACGAAGTTCAATTACCTATTAATCATATTCATTTTGAAATCTTTTCAAATACACTCGTTATATTTAGGTGGTAAGTTGCAATAATAAGAATAATTTTGATGCCTAAAATACAACTCTTTCATTCTAAATTACAAATTACTTTTTATGAAGAATCGTTTGAATTTAATAAAATTAGAGTTTCTGTGCGAAAATAAAAAAAATAAAAAAATTGGTGCAATTAATGATCCAAAATAGTGCAATTAATGATTTAATCATATTCATTTTGAAATCACTAGTAAATCCTGCAATCTGATTGGCTAAAAATGGTGCGATTAAATCATTAATTGCACTATTTTGGATCATTAATTGCACCAATTTTTTTATTTTTTTATTTTCGCACAGAAACTCTAATTTTATTAAATTCAAACGATTCTTCATAAAAAGTAATTTGTAATTTAGAATGAAAGAGTTGTATTTCAGGCATCAAAATTATTCTTATTATTGCAACTTACCACCTAAATATAACGAGTGTATTTGAAAAGATTTCAAAATGAATATGATTAATAGGTAATTGAACTTCGTGTCGTGCAATTTTGGTCTGAAATCATACTCGTGATAACAAATTGCACTCCCGCTACGCGGTCGTGCAATTTTGTAATCACTCGTATGATTTCAGACCAAATTGCACTCCACTCAGTTCTATTACCATTACTAATCGCACCATTTTTAGCCAATCAGATTGCAGGATTTACTAGTGATTTCAAAATGAATATGATTAATTAAGTTATTGTTGTTGTTGTTGTTGTATTAAACAATTGGCCCTCCTTATATAGACAAGCTCTACGGTACAGCGTAAAAAAAAACCATTGAGGGAAATAATAACCACGGAAACCACAAAAATACGAAATACTGCAGTATCCAATATATAAAATAGTTACCCTGATTCGAAACCTTTAGTGATTGATCCAGAAAGTGAGCAATTTTCGCATCTCAGGGCATTGTAAACATTGGTGACGCTACTGATCATTCAAGTCACACAACACTATACTAACGTATACAGTGCTTTCGCTTCAACTGAACGCTTGGAATATATTTTCTTTCTTATCTTCAAAATAAGCTTTCTTATGCACAACACATGTTCTTGTGCACAAAATAAGGGAATCCACCAACTAGGGACTTAATTTATCGCGGGGTTTGATCAGGTTTGTTACTGAAGTCACACAAGAGTGCTTTCGCTTCCATGAGTACTCAAATAACCGCTTGGGAAAATTAACCTCTACACTTGCTTTGCCGCGATCACTGCTAATAACAACCCAATCTCCCAAAGCTCGCTTAAACTCTGTCGTGTAGACACTGCCTAAAGAAAAAGCCTTTTCTCTGAATTTTTGAAAAGATATGTAGTAAATCGAATCACAGACTCTGTTGTTGGTTAATCACGTAAATCGAGGTAAATATTGTCCTCACGATATCAAGTATTTTTAAACATATATAATGTAAAAGCGATTGTTTCTTGAGCGGTTAACCTTAGTTTTCTGATTTGTACCTTGGTAAAGCGCTCAAGTGTAAACACGGCATTAGAAGCGAAACGACCTGATAACCTTCAGTTAACTGAAGGTTATCAGGTCGTTTCGCTTAAAAGCTTTTAAACTGGTAAAGTGAGGCAGATTGTAAGCGAGCAGTAATCCTGCAGGAGTAGATCTAGCCTGCGTAGCCCGGCGCTGGGGAGAAAAACCTTTTTCTCCCCAGCGCCGGGCTACGCAGGCTATAGTAGATCATATCCGAAAATATCGCGGCACACTGAGTATTAAACTGAAACCTATTGCGTTGATGAAATAATAATTTACAAAACAATTCCATTGAACTTCGCTGCGTACCGTACCTTGAACGTAATTTCACATCGTGGAACATTTTGCATAGTTGACCAAACAGACCAATATAATGAGTTATTTCAAATATCGCTGAAAAGACGGTCCAAGCCACAGGGAGTTCTAACTTGATATCTGTGCATGAGCTGTAGGATACATTGAATTTGAGTTCAAGGGTCAATTGTAGATCGTGTATTTATAAAACAATAAACGGCAAATTTTACCGTCAGTTTTATTGTCCTTTGTCAACTGTATTTCTCTTCCCGAAGCCTCGAAACTCCAACAAATAGACACTCTGTGCCTTGTACTGACTCATAACAAGGCCCAGTGCTTTGCCTACCCATTCGCAGGCTCGGTTCCTAGCCTGTGAATGGGTAGGCAAAGCACTGGGCCTTGTTATGAGTCAGTACAGGTACCGTACGTTACTAGTCGTTGGAGTTTCAAGTTAGGCATTACAGAGCATCTATTTATTGCACAGAGTATCTATTTGTTGGAGTTTCGAGGCTTCGGGAAGAGAAATACAGTTGACAAAGGACAATAAAACTGACGGTAAAATTTGCCGTTTATTGTTTTATAAATACACGATCTACAATTGACCCTTGAACTCAAATTCAATGTATCCTACAGCTCATGATCTGTGAACATTAACTGATAGTCTGGAAACTTCATTAACATTATGTGACGTCATGACTTCAGTTTCGGTTCAGAGGTCGGAAAGAATGTGACCGAGGGAGAATGGTAATAAAAGATCTCGAACCGAAATCGGTCGCGTTCACTCGAAAAAAAACGCGCTTTTTTTTAACCTTGGAAATTCATTGAAAATGTCCAAATAAGGAGAACTGAATTAAATTCCTTTCAAATAAAGATAATTTCCAAGGCTTGAACAGCGCGTTTTTTCCCCAGTGGCTTGTAAGAGCAAAATGAGGGTTTATCACAAATCGAATTTCTAGAGAAAACTCATCAAAATCAAATCAATTGAACTCAAAGTCAAAAGGAGACATAGGTCAAAAAAATGATTATCATACCTGGAAAGAGCTCGTTGAAATGAGTAAAAATGTGAAGTTTGGAAAAGATCACAAATTGCGAAGATATGAATTTTCAAAAATCGAAATTTTGTATGAAAACCTTTGTTGGAGGCAAGAGTTGCCTACCAGCGTAAATTTCCAAAGGTTTTCATACAAAATTTCGATTTTTGAAAATTCATATTTTCGCAATTTGTGAAGCGATCTTTTCCAAACTTCACATTTTTACTAATTTCAACGAGCTCTTTCCAGCTATGATAATCATGATTTTGTCCCATGAGTTTTGAAATTACATGATAAACCCTCATTCCTTTCAAATAAAGAGAAATATAACAATTAATGAAACTTATGAAAGTGAGGTTTTTTTCGGAAAACCGTTTATCGTGGAAACATCTTGGGAAGAAGAAATAATCTGAGAAAGCCATATTTCAAATTAAGGCACATATTTGTATCTGAGTACTTTAATATAACTACGTGACTATATCAAGTGGATTTACAAATTTTAAATTGTAAACAAATAAAAAATTAAAATAAATAAAAATAAAAATAAATAAAAAATTAAAATTCAATAAATAAAAATCAATAAAAATCAAGTCTTTACCTTTATCCTTTACCTAATTAATTCAATAGTCTGTGTGTATGTATGTATTCACGAATTTGAAAAGGCGTGGACATTAATTTTAGCGAACTGTAGGAATTTCCCAAACTTTTGCAACAATGAATTAAACACAATTGAATATTTCAAATTGACGTCTGGCCCCGGTTGCACGAAAGGTGATTAGCGTTATCCATTGGATAAGTACTACCAACGGATAACATTTATTTAAATGTATAAAAATCGTTTCTCAAGATTTAAATACATCAGGGAATATCTCGAGCTAGATTCGCCCTTCGAGTCAATGTCTCGAAAATTGCGGGATTTGTATCGGGATAGTCTAAAATTCCATCGTAGTGCCGGCTGGTCAAGAAAGACCCGCACACCTAATTAATCATTTGTAAGAAGCGCACTGAATGAACCCTCCGTGTCCCGTATCCCGAGGTTCGATATCGGGACGGTGGAGCACGTGACCATCTATTCGAGATGCGCTCTCAAGAACTCGTTGTAGGAAATCTTTCCCAGCATGTTCTTGTCGTAGTAGGAGTAAATGTGAAAGAATTCTTCATTGTTTAGGTGGATATGAAATCGTTTTAGCATCTGACGGAACTCTGAAGGTGAGCAGTTGCCATGCAGTGCCTTCAGTGTCGACAGCCTTTATCAGGTCTGGTTGGACATACTCCAAAGATTAGACTGAATTTATGGCTTAGTACTGAGTGCCTGGATGCTACACGGTATTACTACTCAAAGCAGCGATATGACACGGGTAGATAACTGATGAGCTGTTACGCTTACAGGAAACCATAAAAACACTTGGACATAGCAATACAGGACTTTGATTTACAGAATAAGAAACGCGTTCCACTATACTAACTGAACGGCAAGAGCTTGATGAAGACAGGATAAAACCGTTGTTTTTCTTGTGGGAGGTTCGGGGGTGAGGGTTTGCATTTATTCCAGGGTGTGCGTTTATTTATACTTTTCATTTGGGGTGTGCGTACGTATCAGTTCGAGGGTGTGCGTTTATTAATACTTTTCACTTTGGGGTGTGCGTAAGTATCAGTTCGAGGGTGTGCGTTTATTAATACTTTTCACGTTTGCCGGGGTGTGCGTACGTATCAGTATCAGTTCGAGCGGTGTGCGTTTATTTATACTTTTCACTTTGGGGTGTGCGTACGTATCGAGATTCGAGGAACTCGTTTTATTTATACTTTTCACTTTGGGGTGTGCGTATGTATCAGTTCGAGGGTGTGCGTTTATTTATACTTTACACTTTGGGGTGTGCGTAAGTATCAGTATCAGTTCGAGGGTGTGCGTTTATTGATACTTTACATCAGGGTGTGCGTGGACGTATCAGTTCGAGGGTGTGCGTTTAGTGCCTGGATATACTTTACACTTTGGGGTGTGCGTAAGTATCAGTATCAGTTCGAGGGTGTGCGTTTATTAATACTTTTCACTTTGGGGTACAGTGCGTACGCGTATCAGTATCAGTTCGAGGGTGTGCGTTTATTGATACTTTACACTTTGGGGTGTGCGTAAGTATCAGTATCATTCGAGGTGCGTAAGTATCAGTATCAGTTCGAGGATGTGCGTTTATTTATACTTTACACTTTGGGGTGTGCGTAAGTATCAGTTCGAGGGTGTGCGTTTATTTATACTTTACACTTTGGGGTGTGCGTACGTATCAGTTCGAGGGTGTGCGTTTATTAATACTTTACACTTTGGGGTGTGCGTAAGTATCAGTATCAGTTCGAGGGTGTGCGTTTATTAATACTTTACACTTTGGGTGTGCGTACGTATCGTATCAGTTCGAGGGTGTGCGTTTATTGATACTTTACACTTTGGGGTGTGCGTAAGTATCAGTATCAGTTCGAGGGTGTGCGTTTATTTATACTTTACACTTTGGGGTGTGCGTAAGTATCAGTTCGAGGGTGTGCGTTTATTTATACTTTACACTTTGGGGTGTGCGTACGTATCAGTTCGAGGGTGTGCGTACGTATCAGTATCAGTTGGAGGGTGTGCGTTTATTTATACTTTTCACTTTGGGGTGTGCGTAAGTATCAGTTCGAAGGTGTGCGTTTATTGATACTTTTCACTTTGGGGTGTGCGTAGGTATCAGTATCAGTTCGAGGGTGTGCGTTTATTTATACTTTTCACTTTGGGGTGTGCGTAGTATCATCAGTGCGTACGTATCAGTATCAGTTGGGGTGTGCGTTTATTTATACTTTTCACTTTGGGGTGTGCGTATAGGTATCAGTATCAGTTCGAGGGTGTGCGTTTATTTATACTTTTCACTTTGGGGTGTGCGTAGGTATCAGTATCAGTTCGAGGGTGTGCGTTTATTCGAGGAAATACGACACTCAAAGACAAATACAGTCAACTCTCTCTGAGCGACCACTCTTGTAATCGACCAGCTCTCGAGACAGATCCGCTCCCTGGT
Source organism: Actinostola sp. cb2023 (assembly GCA_033675265.1). Taxonomy (NCBI): domain Eukaryota; kingdom Metazoa; phylum Cnidaria; class Anthozoa; order Actiniaria; family Actinostolidae; genus Actinostola; species Actinostola sp. cb2023. The sequence continues at coordinate 481,564 of JAUJYZ010000745.1, forward strand.
ATTCCGAGAACTATCAACCATGCCCCAGGTTCTTGTTTAATTTTCCTTCTATCCTTTCTCCCATAATAAACGTAATATACCGTAAAAAGCGAGCAAAGTTAAAAGTGGGCTTTATGATACTTTAATCCGATGATATTACATCCGATTGACCTTCGTACTTTGTCAAAATGGGTGTCTTCCAGTCCTTGCCATACCTTAATTCCAAATCTGCAATTTACTGTTCGATACTCTACTCTACCCTTCCACCAACTAAGCCGTAGCACGATAAAAGTCAGTATAAGTCCTTGCTCTCCAATCAGTTTTGCTAAATGGTAAAAGGCCTTGCGTTGTGCAGTTTAAAGTGATAACGAAACTTAGAATATTTAAAAGTCACATTCTGGGTGTGGCTCAAGCGTTATTTGACCCCTAAAAGATACCATTCTAAACCAGAAAAATGACCGATTTCCCCAACATAATATAGGTCGTTTTTATATCTTCGCGAGCAACCCTAAATGATACTTCGATGGCTAAAATATTGGCGTTCCGTCGTGACGTGAACACCCTAATTAAGTGATACCAAAACCAGTAATTTACACCCCTAAAAGAGACGACCTTTCGCCCCTTTCACATGGGGAATCCCCCGATTCATATACATGTTTGCAATGCAGGTCAACATTCTATAACCTTATAATGGTATATATCTTGAAGTTGCAGTCAGGTTTACGATACATTATTGATTAGTGTTTGTCTCAAAGATTTCAAAGATCGCAACGACCGTTTCCGATTTTAATACTGATGAAGGCCATTGATTAATGGACGAAACGTCTATCTACAAAACACCATAATCAATAATGTATTCTATAACCTTGACAGGCTCCAACAATCAAGTCAGACTTTATTATATGTTTTATACTAATCACCAGATAACATACAAATCTGTGTAGAACCTGCAGCTTTTTACACTAAAATCAATTGATATTCAGTACGTGTTTCTTTGATCGATAATTTGTTTATGGGAAATTTTACAGGGAAATATTTTAATTCTAAACCGAGCTACAAGATACCGTATTTATGTCGATTCTGCAACAGGTAGTCGGCACAAGAAATCGCTAAATTAAACCAAAATGGGAACTTTTAAAGATGGCGGCTTCTTGTTTCCCGCGATATCGTTTTTAGTGTGGTCCAGCGGTTACACGTATGCCAGTTGGTCCCAGGTCGCTCTCTCTCGATCCTTATGTCGCTCACCAAATATTGTATGATTTACTCTAAGTCAGGTTTAAAAGAATAACAATGTACATCGATCGTTCTTCTATAAACCACAGGCAGCCCGAGCAAACACTCTTCTATGTTCGTCTTCTATGTCTGAAAATAATGTAAAAATAAACATTTACTCCAATTGAACAATATTTTGTATCATATTATATTAGTTGTAGATAAAGTCATTTTCTGTCTCTCCATACAAGAGACTAGAGTTGACGAGTTTTGCTTGGGCTGCCTGTGTATAAATGTTACAAATCCGTGGCATGATGGTCACTTGAACTAGCTTCAACCGCTGACCGGCGTTGAGGTTAAATGAAGCGCAAAACGTTTTAAGAATGTCAAAAGTTATATCGAAGAATTCTGTCTAACATTTTTCCTCCTACATTTTAACGCTAAGTTTGGTATTAAATTGTGCAAGATTAACCTATGTCACCCTCCGGGGTACAGCTATGTGACCATGTACTACCCCCTAGGGTTGCTGTAGTCAGTGGCTAATCAAACTGACCTGATATAAGTGTAGCATATAAGTATATAAGTCAACACACTCAGTAATCACTCGATTAAAGCGTGAGAAAAGTCCTGGAAAACTACGTACAAGCTTCTCAGTCGACTCCATTTACATCCGAAAAGGTAAGAATATGTTTTCAAAATCATCTGATAATCTCTAAAATACTATAAATACTGAATGTCGATGAATGGACACAATGATTTTGGACCTAAATCTAGCTTCATGGGACATTTTGTTGGAGGGCTGAGGTGAAACTTGTGATCAGTTTGAGTTGCAAATGTCCTAGCAGTAGGAATATATTATAGATATAATATCGAAAAATACCCAATAAATGTCGAATAAATGGACAAAATAATTTTGGACCTAAAACTAGCTTCATTGGAAATTTTAGACTGGTTTTGTGGCTTTTGACTCGTGGAAAAGAACTTCAAACTTTTGTCGTTTATTTTGTCCGATGGAACGTGAGCTATTTATAGCGTATCAGTGATTGACACACCCTTTATATCTTTTAATTGGACTGACGACGACACGTTGGCCGCGTTCCGCCGTATATATTTCAACGTTTAAAATGGCATTTGAAAGGCTTCCTAAAAAGTTTAAAAAACAAATAGATAAGCCAGAGACAACCAATTTTAATGTCCTAAAAAGTTCTCTAGTCATATTAATCTCTACTGACAAAAAGCTGCATAAGACATTAAAAACAAAATTAATTGAACTGACTATAGAATGTGTTTAAAATGTGTTGCAATTCGTGGCCAATCGCCAGCAATTACTTCAATCTCAACCTTATCTCTGGTTGGGAGTTCAAATGATTTCGCAAAGTATTCGGAAGTCCAGGGTCAAAACTAATGATATTCTCTTCAATCGTGCTATCGTAAACAGCCCCTCATGAAACTGTTTTCTCATAAAATGCTAATCTATTCTAGACGGTTCTCTCTGGCGATAATCCGACTCATTACACCGAGTACTCTTGAGTACGGGCTCTAGTCGCCATCGCATGCCACGCAGGGAGGGTTTCTTATTTAGTTTTTGCTTAGTCATTCCAAAGTCCTTAAAAATTGACGAGGGTCGTCTGGCTCAGTATTGTGTCGGTTCAGTTGCAATTGGAAACTCGTGCAGTGGCTGACTAGTATAGCCGAACTGGTTGTTTGAGTTAGCGATATTTATCATTTATATATATAAGGCCGCGGGATTCATATTGCCGGCAAACGAAGTGCAAAAAGACAGAAGGAAACACTGGCTAAAAAGTGAAGGTAAGCTGAAATACAGCGTGGTGTGAGTAGCGCAGAGAGAGCAAAAAAGGAATCTCAGCTCACTTGACATATTAGAATTATCAATAGCTATTATTTCTGGCCATACCATACGTTGGCTGGACATGGTTGATATATAGATAGTTTTATCTATTATAGTAATTTCTCCATGCTGACGCACCAGCTATGGTTATTCAGTTCAGTTCAGACATGTTTCGCCGTCCGGCCTTCTCATTCGTTGGCTGTGACGTTATTTTAAAAAACGTACTGAGTTGCATGCCCATGCCACACGGCGATTATTTCGTCGAAAACTGTCTCCGGCAAATGTGGAAACCTTTGCAAACGCCAATCCATGGTGTTTAGTATGGACATTCCATAGACCGAAAACTTTTCCAAACGTCCCAGCATAAGTCGTGCGCTTATCTTCATTAAAGAATTGTGATTGGTTGAGGCGTGTCTTTCGTTATCTGTGATTGGTCCAAAAGGGAACCATTCATTTCAGTTGTCATCTTCTAACTATAATCTATATAATATATAAATTGAGTAAATCTTATTAGTTCGACTGAAATATCGGTCGATTCGTAGGCTTAATCATATACTAAATGGGCTAGCTTGGCCCGCTCAAATTAATCCATAGGTACACATGCAGCGTCTACAGGAAAAATAATAGAGCTTTTAACTCAACATTAAGCATAATCCGTTACCATAATAAATGGTTGCTGTTATTGATTATCGTGTTTCAGTCGCTCTTCACCTTTAGTGGCGGTTTGATAGACCTAATTATTTGTCTATTTTAGTCACCGGCTCTCTAAAGAGGGGCGCCCTAGGTGATTAAGCTAAAGCAATGTAACGAGACTGTATAAGCCTGACTGCGGCTGGATAGAGATACAGACAACGAAAGACCGAGAAAATGATCTTTGGAACTATGTCATTGCGACATTTTAGTGACTCGTATCAGTTTAACAATCCGATTTTAACTTTGCCGATTTAGCCTGTTCCTGACAGGGATCCCACCAAGTAGTCCAAGCTACTCACGTACAGTATAAATAAATAGAGCAAGATAGTGGAAAGAGCTCTTGACTGAGCCATTCCAGCCCATCCGGTGAGCGAGCCTATAGCTGAAGTACACTGCAAACAGATCTCAATCTATGAAATGCGCAATTAAGGTCAAAACCATATGTAGGACATAGTTATACACACTGTTTATACTGGGTGTCTCGAAAACTGACAAAGACCTCGAACTGACGATGATCCGAAAAACAAAGTCCCTTGAATTTCAAGAAAGCAATAAAATTATCACTCGGGAATAATTTGTGAACGAAAATCAGTATTTCAATACCGAACTGTTGGTTGCTGATTTGGACCAGCCCTCAGGGTAACATCCGATCAAATGTATCGTGTAATCGTATAATCGGTTTACTCCATTTCATTGATAAAAATTAAATCTGGATGTCATTTAGATACATTTGTATCAAATTTAGCGTTTGCACGAGATCTCGAAATAAAACGGAGACCCAAATCGTGACGTCATTAATACCTCAATGTTCTGATTGTGGGATACCTGTGGTCTACGAACATAAGAATCTTATTAAAAAATACCTATGAAGGGTATGTGTACGGGGTATTACTATATGGTGTCACAGACCTCCTAGGCGGAACGATGTATAGACTGTAAAGAGAGATCGCATACTTGTCTTTGTCTGTCTATAGCATTGGGCTCATTTTTGTCGGATTACTCACTAAGTTACGGGTTGATCACGTTTACGGTGGAAAGTGATACCCCAGTGAATGTTCCAAATTCCTGTAGCTTTAATAAAAACGAACAGTAGTGAGATGAGTGTTGGGCGTACATAATGTAGTAAGAAGTGAGTGTGAGTCCTGTCCCTTCCCCACTAGTGAGATGAGTGGTGGGTGTACAGAATATAGAATGTATAGTAAGAAGTGAGTGTGAGAGTCGTGTCCCCACTAGTGAGACGAGTGTTGGGTGTACAGAATATAGAATGTAGTAAGAAGTGAGTGTGAGAGTCGTGTCCCTACTAGTGAGACGAGTGTTGGGTGTACAGAATATAGAATGTAGTAAGAAGTGAGTGTGAGAGTCGTGTCCCCACTAGTGAGACGAGTGTTGGGTGTACAGAATATAGAATGTAGAATGTAGTAAGAAGTGAGTGTGAGAGTCGTGTCCCTACTAGTGAGACGAGTGTTGGGTGTACAGAATATAGAATGTAGTAAGAAGTGAGTGTGAGAGTCGTGTCCCACTAGTGAGATGAGTGTTGGGTGTACATAATATAGAATGTACGTAGTAAGAAGTGAGTGTGAGAGTCGTGTCCCACTAGTGAGATGAGTGTTGGGTGTATAGAATATAGTAAGAAGTGAGTGTGAGAGTCGTGTCCCCACTAGCAGTACTGCTATAACACGTGACATGTACGTTATATTTAATATAATAGCGGCATTCTGATACCCTTAGCTCGTACTTCAATTACTATTCCCAGCTCAGTCCAAGTACAATTAATTTACACATAGCTAATGACTTCCTAAGTACTTTGAGATAGTGACAATTTGCTGTCTATAATGATGAAAGAGTTTAGGCTTTGGTTGAGTTCTGCAACGATCAAAGCACTCAGACAACTTTTTACAATGGTTACAGAATCTATAAAGTTGAACGCAAAAACCGCCGGGAGAAATAATAGCGATCTACAAGAATCAGTTAGTGTTTTTTGAAATGCTACTTCAGCATGACACGTATAAATAAAAGTTATTATTATTATTATTATTATTATTATTATTATTATTATTATTATTATTATTATTATTATATTATTATTATTATTACTATTATTATTACTATTATTATTATTGTTATTATTATTATTATCATTACTATTATTATTATTACTATTATTATTATTATTACTATTATTATTACTATTATTGTTATTATTATTACTATTATTATTGTTATTATTATTACTATTATTATTATTATATGGAAACATAGATGTTAAGTAGTAATTTTTTATTTTTTGTGGAAAACAAATGTTTTCGATCTGTTCAGATCATCATCAGGTATTATTATTATTTAAGCAGAACTCCATAATTTGAACACACACTTTCTTCGTCGAACAAGAGAAATGGCTTCTTTTCATACAAAATACTTTCATATCAGAAAAAAGCCAGCCGGCAGCCAATTTTCGTGCTTACCTCGGCACTTCGGTGGTGGTTAGTCGGCAGGGAAATATGCTATAGGTTCTGTTTTTGGTTGATAACGGCGGTGTGTTAATAGACTGTTTATATATCTAACTGTGATGTGTGATAAGGCTCGCGTGTGTGGTCTGCTATTTCCTTGAATCCAAACGACAGAAGGAAAAGTCATTTATTAAGTCGGTCATTGCTGAATTAAGTCAAAAATACCGCACTCCATATCACACACAAAACATTGAGAAAAGTGCCTGGTAGCTCGGCCCACGGCCATCCTCTGATGCCCTCTCCTTCTAGACATCCTGGGTATCCCATGATGCCCTCTCCTTCTAGACATCCTGGGTATCCACATCCTGGGTATCCCATGATGCATAGACCCTACGCATATAAAATGACATAGCTGGGAATGTGTCTTAGCAATTTGTGACAATTTCTCTCGGCCTCTTTGAAGAGCATACTCAGTGAAATGAACCTAATTAGCGCTATACAACAAAATAGGAAGGTTATAACGAATTGACATAAGTAAAAAAAAGATGTGTAGATATTGACCTTTTGGACCACCAGCCAGTTTCAATGTATTTTATACTTTAAAAAATGCTTATAACTTTACGATGATTTAATTTAATCAATGGGCTTTTGCGATATTACGTATATTACTGTGTATAAATAATAAAAATAATAAAAATATATTTTACAGTGCGACTACACCAACCAAGGCCACCCAAACAAATTTTCATACAAATTATCCAATCACAATTGAGTATTTAAACAATAGAATCTGCACAAATGTTCGCTTTGAAAGCATATCTTTTACTTTATATGTGTATGCATATGATCAAGAGTGAACAAAAAACAGTTTAAATTGTAGTAGAATTCGACATCATTCTGTTATTCGGCGTCACAAATGTGATTAGAAAATTTGATTCAAAATTTGTTTGGGTGGCCTTGGTTGGTGTAGTCGCACTGTAAAAGGATTTCCTTGTATGCAGTCATCTAGTTAACTGAATCAATTGTAGTGGCTTCATCTGCAATTTATAATAATAATAATAATAACAATAATAATAATCAATAATAATAATAATAATATTAAACAATAACAATCATACTTTTAAAACTCTTTATTCATTTTATGCAAATGTTATATAAATTAATGAAAACGTTTTTTGCATAATGTATGACCAACTCCTTATTTGGAAACATAATTCCATATTTGGTATAAAGTCGCAGTTTTCTCCTCTCGCATTCAGTTATAAAAATAATTACACGAAGGACCTTGATTGGTTGATCCTGACTACTTCGCAATGGTATGTAAGAATAACAGTTACTAAATTAACATATAATTATTCGGCAAGCGTCGGCACTCGGCCGGCATCGCATAGCCTGCGTTACAGCCGGATGCAAACCCGTTTGGATCTGCGGCTGTAACGCAGGCTAGAATCGCATCGTTGGGTGTAATCCTTAATAACCATAAACCATTGGAATGACGCGCAAAGCTTAACATAAATAGAAAAGCAAACAGTCTGTTTAAGAGGAAACGACTAAGATATTGCAGATACCTCACCGCGGCGTTGTAGTAAATTCCTAAAGAAACGATAAATTTTACTACAAAAACGCGGTTTGATGTGAGCGAGCCATAATATATAAAACCTGTTTTAAGTATCATAAAACCGGTTTTGAGTTGTTTAAAAAATATATATATCGTAGGTTCATCTAGTCTTCTAACTACACAGGAAACCCAACCTGTTTTTTTAAAGTAGGTTGTTTAAAACATCGTTGGGCCGTTAATTACGCACTAGAAGTAAAATAACTATCCAAGAATGACACATCAATAAAATATTGGATAAATGTAATGAATGAACAATGAAAGAGAGAATGGATAATCTTTATTTGTACACGTGGTTTCACCGGTTAAAAAACTGGTTTACATGAACTGTCGTGAGAATAAATAAGAACTGAAAGAAAGAAAGAAAGAAAGAAAGAAAGAAAGAAAGAAAGAAAGAAAGAAAGAAAGAAAGAAAGAAAGAAAGAAAGAAAGAAAGAAAGAAAGAAAGAAAGAAAGAAAGAAAGAAAGAAAGAAAGAAAGAAAGAAAGAAAGAAAGAAAGAAAAGAAAGAAAAAGAAAAAGAAAGAAAAAGAAAGAAAGAAAGAAAGAAAGAAAGTTAGAATCAAGTGGGTATTTGCTACCATAGGCGGGTATTTGCTACGGTAGCAAATACTCACTGTGGGTATTTGCTACGGTAGCAAATACCCATAGTGAGTATTTGCTACGTTCGGTGGGTATTTGCTACGGTAGCAAATACCCACAGTGAGTATTTGCTACGGGAGCAAATACCCATAGCGAGTATTTGCTACCGTTTATTGGGTATTTGCTACTCTTCAACAAATACCTGCTTCTCAGTGCTATTTTGAACTGGTATGTATTTATCAGTTGTGAAATATACAATTAAACACAAGCCAGGTATTGCAGGCAAATCATGGTGCCTTTATATTATTAGTTTACATACACTTTTTCAGTTGAAGCCAATTTCAATTCACATTATATTTTCCTTATGAAAATACATATAGTATCAGAGAAAATTGTAATCGAAATTTTGAGAGACTGATATATTGAATGGGAAAGGGACTGAGTAGGTTATATCATCCACTGCCTTAAAATGTCATCAGAATTTATTTCAATATGTTATTCGTATATATCAGTTTATTTGCTAATGAAGAATAAGTGTGTTATGCAGGCTGTATTTAAATCAGTATGTGTGTGTATCATTATTGTACCTTACTGTACATATAAAATTAAAAAATAAGTAAAATGCTACAGTTTGAATGAATGAATGTCTGAAACAATCAATGGACAGATATATGAATGGATGTATAAATGAATGAATGGATATATAATGAGTGGATAGATGAATGGATGAATAGATGACTGAATGGATGATGAGTGAATGGATAGATAAATTAATGGATAGATGAACGAAGAGATGATGAATGAATGGATATATAAATGAGTGGATAGATGAACGAATGGATGATAAATGAAGGGATAGATGAACGAAGTGATGATGAATGAATGGATATATAAATGAGTGGATATATGAATGAATGGATAGATGATAAATGAAGGGATAGATGAACGAAGGGATGAATGAATGGGATATATAAATGAGTGGATAGATGAATGGATAGATGATAAATGAAGGGATAGATGAACGAAGGGATGATGAATTAATGGATATATAAATGAGTGGATAGATGAATGAATGGATGATAAATGAAGGGATAGATGAACGAAGGGATGATGAATGAATGGATATATAAATGAGTGGATATATGAATGAATGGATAGATGATAAATGAAGGGATAGATGAACGAAGGGATGAATGAATGGATATCTAAATGAGTGGATAGATGAATGGATAGATGATAAATGAAGGGATAATGAACGAAGGGATGATGAATGAATGGATATATAAATGAGTGGATAGATGAATGAATGGATGATAAATGAAGGGATAGATGAACGAAGGGATGATGAATGGATAGATAGATAGATGAACGAAGGGATGATGAATGAATGGATATATTAATGAATGGATAGATGAATGAATGGATATATTAATGAATGGATAGATGAATGAATGGATAGATGAATGATTAATGAATGGATATATTAATGAATGGATAGATGAATGCATGGATAGATAAATGCATGGATAGATAAATGCATGGATAGATGAATGCATGGATAGATGAATGCATGGATAGATGAATGCATGGATAGATAAATGCATGGATAGATGAATGCATGGATAGATGAATGCTTAGATATTTTATATTTTTCGTTATTATTATTGTTATTATTTGTTTTTATATATATATACATATTTTTATTTATTTTTAACATTGTAAAAAGCATTGAGACTTCGGTTAATGCGTTTTAAGAAATTATTATTATTATTATTATTATTATTATTATTATTATTATTATTATTATTATTATTATTATTATTATGAATGTATGGATAGATGAATGCATGGATAGATGATGCATGGATAGATGAATGCATGGATAGATCGATGAATGCATGAATAGATAAATGATTAATGGATAGTGTTTAGCAAAATAGTTTATCAGTATGACTGAAAGAAAAATCAAATGATAATTTTCATGTCAAAAATCCAAATATCCCCCCAAAATATTTCATAATAGTGTACCAAAATGAAGTATAATTGGGCACCTATGTAAAGAATCTCTCTATTTATCTTCAATTTTGATATTTTCAAGTTTATATATCCTAAATGGGTATTTGCTACGAAAACGGGTATTTGCTACGAAAATGGGTATTTGCTACCAAATGTTTATCACGCTATAAATTCCTTACAATGCACTAAAATGACAACAGATCACCGCCATCTAGTTCTTTTAATCATAAACCTACTGTTCTCCGTTAATAAACTCATAAGATGAAGGATGAAAAGAGTTATGAGCAAAAGTTCCCAGTGTCACAATTTTGAAAAACTCAAACTAACTCATCTTTTCAAGTCTTGTTGACTCTTAGTCCAAAACATTGATCTTTTGGTCAAAATCAGTTTTTGAGCAAACTTAGAATATTACAGAACCCAGAGGGGTTGCGCCGCAAAGCTTATTACTTTAATGACCTTCCAATGCAGGAAAGCTTTTTGATTTTAACCAAAAATCGGTCGATGTACCTCAAAATGGGTATTTGCTACCAAGCCTGTTTTTGAAACCAAATAAGTCAATCACAACGACGATTGAATTGACATTTTTTTATATCAAATTCGTTCCTAAGTTCAGAACTTCACTATAAGCTATTTTAACTTGGCAGCCAGAAGTATATTATGAAAGAAAATTGCGATAGCGAAAGTGGGTAGCAAATACCCAGTCGAAGATCTAAAGAAAGAAAGAAAGAAAGAAAGAAAGAAAGAAAGAAAGAAAGAAAGAAAGAAAGAAAGAAAGAAAGAAAGAAAGAAAGAAAAGAAAGAAAGAAAGAAAGAAAGAAAAAAGAAAGAAAGAAAGAAAGAAAGAAAGAAAGAAAGAAAGAAAGAAAGAAAGAAAGAAAGAAAGAAAGAAAGAAAGAAAGAAAGAAAGAAAGAAAGAAAGAAAGAAAGAAAGAAAGAAAGAAAGAAAGAAAGAAAGAAAGAAAGAAAGAAAGAAAGAAAGAAAAAGAAAGAAAGAAAGAAAGAAAAAGAAAGAAAGAAAGAAAGAAAGAAAGAAAGAAAGAAAGAAAGAAAGAAAGAAAGAAAGAAAGAAAGAAAGAAAAAAAGAAAGAAAGAAAGATGGAAACGGAAAGAAAAGGAAATCAAGGAAAAAAGAAGGGAGTAACAGAGAAAGATTCAATTATATTTATTATGATAATCATAACACAGAATAAACTTAGACTGATGGCTGATGGTCGAGCGAACAGACCGACTTATGGAATCAAGATATGACCTACCAACTCAAGACGATCGGAGGTTTGATTCGAATCAGTTAAATCCATGGTTTAAATCTTTCAGCAAAATATAATGCAAATAAAGAACGGTATAGAACAATATTATGTCAGTAGGCATTATTCACTGTCTCAGTCGGCATGAGACGAATGAATGGCCGTCATGCAGGGGACGGATGTTGACAAGAGACGATTCATTGAAGTCGTGGTTGGATATCGACCACACGATGTGTATATACATAGTGAGTGTGCACGTGGATATGCTGGCATACATTCTAAGACTTTGTACTGACGAAAGGCGAGGGCGTTGATCCCGGGGGGACACTTGCAAACAAGATGGATATATACATAGTGAGTGTGCACGTGGATATGCTGGCATACATTCTAAGACTTTGTACTGACGAAAGGCGAGGGCGTTGATCCCGGGGGGACACTTGCAAACAAGATGGATATAGAATTATATATATCATATATATATACACTCAATTCCAGAAACGTTGTAGTATTACATTTATACAAATATCTAATGAGATACAACATATCTATTGAGATGCAAAGTGTGAAATATCGCTTATTTTCTTCTAATATATCTGAAACATAAATTTTAGATTAGTATCACATCCAGCAAGGACAACACAATAATTTTCAGCACTATTTTGTGCTTAAACAGTTGTATTTTACCATGTCTAACATTTTGCATCTCATTAGATATTTGTATAAATGTATACTACAACTTTTCTGCAAACGAGTGTGTATATATATATATAATATATATATAAGTAGAATAGAGATAAATAGGCGCTAATGTTCAACGATGAACTCCCAATAAAAGGATCCTCCATGATTCACAGTCTGCACTCCAATATGTATAAGTAGCATAAGGATTCAGTAGAAGAGGCAGGCAACTTCTGATTGTCCAACAAGTTTAATTTAAACGTTTCGGCCCTTCGGCCTTCTTCAGTAAAAAAGTAAAAATATAAAATGGTAAAATGGTCTTCATTTTACCATTTTATATTTTTACTTTTTTACTGAAGAAGGCCGAAGGGCCGAAACGTTTAAATTAAACTTGTTGGACAATCAGAAGTTGCCTGCCTCTTCTACTGAATCCTTATGCTACTTATATATATATATATATATATGCACCGCGGATGTTTGATCCTGTTTGATGGCAAATGTGGAGCTAAAAAACGGATTGTTCATGTACGTTTTGTAAAATAGGACCCTCCTAATATAGTCCGCTTTCATCCGAAATTAACCCAGATTGCTTTCAGTACTGCAGGAATGAAAAACGCAAAATAATGACGCTAACTTCAAAAAGCGCGTTTCAATACTTTTGAGTAGTCTTACGCTAACCCTGAACCAATCCTAAATTATATATGGTTCAGAGGCAACTTCGACCCTCGCGCGCGCCGACGGTCGACACTGGCGGGATGACGCGCGGGAATGTTTGTTCAAACAAGTGTTCGATCGTCGAAGCGAGGATGAAATTGCCTCTAAACCCAGGCTTAACCTGACTCGGTATAAATCCAAATTAGGATCAAAGGACCGAATTCCGCCGCACAAACCCATTACGTCATCAGTGTTCCCCGGGGCGTTGAGACTTCGCAATTCTTTGTTTAAAAAAATATCTTTTTTGACAGAAATCGGCTATTTATTTTTAGAAAAGTTATAAAAATAACATCTATACAATTGCGCGCAATCACTTTCAGTTAATTACTAAAGTTAGTAGGAGGAGAGGAAACTTACAACAAACCCCAGGGCAGAAACAGTCATTTAGTAGAAAAGCTGAAAGAAATTATAGAGTTAAATTTTTTAACGGATTCGTCAACTATTAACCAATGGCATCCTTTTTACCAAAAAAAAAAAAAAAAAAGGTAAAAAAATGGTTGTTTTCACTTCGAGGATCCAAATGCTGCATTTTGAAATGAACGTGCGTGCGGATGGATGGAGGCCTAGGCTGATCTATTTGTAGTGGACTTGTTTAGTAATAAACTGAGTCGGCTCACTGTACACTGACATAGCATGACAAGCAGACCTAACCTTATAGTCTGATTTCTTTACATTATACCTCCACTGTCTTCCGATTCGCATTCCTATTCGAAGTCCACACATGACAATGACGGCGTGCCTTCGTTGTCGGAAGCGAAAGAGTTCATTATTGCTCTTTGTCGGTGCCATGAAATCTTCCTTCAACGAACTAACGCCAAGTTGCAGAGGCGTATTGATCAGTAAGAGTGTCCTGAATAAGAGTATATTCCATCGATAATCGCTATCAGATGTTAGTAATAAGGAATTACGAATGTGGGGGGTTTACTCTAGGCAGTTTCCTGTGACGGTTCGGTAAGATACTTGCAGTATATGCTTTAGCGTCTTAACTTCTAATTATACCTGAACAACTGAATGCGCTAATATTAAGACTATCGACAGCCAATAAGAAATAGAAATGCAATGGTTTTTGAAAGAAACGCGAAGCTCGTGGAAAGTGTGTTGCAGAAAGAACTGAAAGGAACAATAGTAAGCTACAATTCTTGGGCGTCCTTGAATTCCTTTTCAAAATCGAACCAAAATAAAATATATAAAGTTTGTGAATCGTGCGTAGCATAAATCATGGCGGCTGCCGTTACCAAAAGTAAGGGAGTTATACTTAAGCGATATCTTAAACGCCCACATCTCGGCATGATGCAGTAATGTGGAATGCCATTTTGATGTCTACTGGCAGCTGAGATTGAATCAACATGGACTTAAAAGTTCGGCCGCGAATCTTTTGGCATGTTCATCACGTCCTCCAAACGTGTTTGCACTCTTCTCACTGACTACAAGATACGTCTCTGGGGGAAAAAAAGAAAAAAAAAGAAAAAGAAAAAAAAAAAGATACGTCTCAATATCAGTGATCAAATTGTCCTTTGTCTTTTTAACTAATTATGAATATCATATAAGAGCTTTTCATTCAAGACTTGAGCTTTCCCACGCACAACCCTGGTGGTATTGGACAGTTTTTGTGGCCGATTATTTTAAGGTTAACAATCATGAAAATATATCTGACATCGCGGCACGACTAAAGTAATCCTGCTGAAACCTTTTTGGCAAGTTTTGCTGTAAATATAACATAATAAATAATAATAATAATAATAAACTTTATTTACCGTGGTCGGTCAGAAGGTAGAACATTTAGCTCTATACAATGCATATGTCGCTAATTGTATTTTTTCATTGTTTTTCTCCTGTTATTTTGTGATGGTGGAAGTTTTGTAAATAAAGAAAAAAAGAAATAAAAATTTGCAGGTTCTGCCAAAACACACACACACAAAAATTTTTTTTTAAATTAAATGTAATATATAATAAAGTGTAACAGCAAATATAACAAATATAACAACAAAAATGTAGCCGAAGTTGATATTTCTTTAATCTTGTTCGATCCATTTTCTTTGAGCATACATCAACGCTATATATAGCCACCTAAATATTGCAGCATGAATCGTTTTTGAAAATGTTTTGGCTGCACCAACAAAATATCGAGACAATTTAGACGAGCGATTCCGTTTGTTGACAGCCACTGTTCCGATATTTACGTCGCTTTATCTCAATAAACATGTTGTTCTGTAATAATTTATATTAGTTTTGCACCAAACTGGCAACATAATATTTTTGAAAGGAGCTAGGCTAATTATTTGGCAACACCAATCTCATGCAGACAGTCGATTACAATGCTATTTTTAGTAGTCTAAACATCAAGAGAAAGTCGACTCGGCCGCGTCGAAAACCGAACCTGCAAAGGTATCGAACTGATGTGCTTCGCAGGCCAAAAATATAATATGATTAACTGTGTTTCCTTTCCAAGGGGGCGTCCAGTGCTCTAATGCAGATTCTATGTCAGTAATGGCATTTCTCAGGGCTTAATGCACTAGGGATTTTATCTAATAAATTCAAAAAGTCAACTTGAAAGACCGACTTTCGGGAGACGATCGTGGGCGTTGATTATATCTTTAGGAAGGACTCCAAGACGAACTTAGGTTTATTGAAGAGCTTAAAATAGCTCCCAAACAATTTTAGATTGAGGATAGAACAGGTGGTGGCCTTTATAAAACAGAGGCAGGAAGAACAAAAATGATCTTAGTGCTAGAGATTGGTGGTGGAGAGGCAGCCACCAAGCGTACTTGTAGCCGCTATTGCAGTCAAATAATAGTAGTTGCTGAGTAAGGTAAGCATTTTGAAGTACTGCAAGAGGTGACAAACGATTAGAAGCGAGATCTCAAAAATCTTAATTTTGCAACTTCAAATGTTATTACTGAAATGATGACGAACTTGGAAAGGGGGAAAAAGATTTAAAAAAAGAAAACTATGAAAAGTAAAGATAAAAATTGAAGTGAAATTAAGGAAGGCCTTACTCCTATTAACGTAATCAAATGTAAAGTAATCAAATGATCTACGAATTGGAGCTGCCTTGCTAGAAAAAAAATTGCGCTAAACTATATTGATGTGAAAATAATAGCAAGCACCCAAGACGAAGGCTAAAAATAGACCTTCCTGTAATACTTGAAAAACATGTAATTTAGTTTTCTATTCTTTAATTAAACCAAGAAAAGTGCCTGGATATTTTATGAGAAAAGTACCGAACGTCTTTGAGGATAAATTCAGCAGCATTTTCAGATTAACTTATTGGAGAACAAGAAAAGGAATAAATAAAACAACAACCGGTAAAATAAGTGATGACATACAAATGTAATATAATAAAAATTGAAAAGAAAAAAAGAAAATATTATAACAGAAAACGACACAAAACAAAATTAAATTAAAACTATAATGAAAAATATATATGTATAGAATCACAACAACACCCAGAATTTGTAGTTTGATTTGAATTGAATTTTGTGTCGTTTTCTGTTATAATATTTTCTTCTTTTCTTTTCAAATTTTATTATATTACATTTGTATGTCATCACTTATTTTACCAGTTGTTTTATTTATTCCTTTTCTTGTTCTCCAATAAGTTAATCTGAAAATGCTGCTGAATTTATCCTCAAAGACGTTCGGTACTTTTCTCATAAAATATCCAGGCATTTTTCAGTTTATTAAAAAAAAAAGAAAAGTAATACCAGAATAAAATTAAGGAGAGCAATGCAGGAATTATGAGTGTATAAAGACGGACTTTATCCCAGATTGTTGGTAGTTGAAAATTCAAGGTTTATATCTCATTCAAAATCTTTTGAGTAGCATTTTTTTTAAAGTATAGATTCCCCTAGCCGTCTCTGCTATCAGACAGAGCGTCATACGAGATAAAGAGAACGATCCGGCGAAGCACGAGATAAATATATTATATTCTTGTAACTGAAAAGCCCATATTGGGAGGTACATTAAAACTATGTATGTATGTATGTATGTAAAGACAGAGAACGATATCGAAGCGAAAGTCAAAACGAATAATACTTTGTGTCCTTGTACCAACATCTTTGTAGCAGGTTATTATGTAAATATAAAAATTGCCAAAATGATGATAAGCTAAAATAGATAAACCGTTAGTGTTTCATTTTCAGAAGTATATGTCAGAAGTGTCACTCCTCGGACTCAAATCCAGAGCAAAAACTTTATCTTACAAGAAAATAATGACATGGAAAAATAAGCTGTTATGTTTTTGTTATTATTCAAAGTATCCGAGTCGGAAAGTTCTGAAGTTGAATGTTTATCGATTTTGCTTGGCAGGGATCTCTAACAATATAAAAAAGTCTATTTTTCAACGCACCTGGCACTATATTCAGCCTTATTTACGTACTTGACGTCTCTGTTTGTCTGTCACTTTATTACACACACAAAACATATCTTCCTTTTCAAACGTTTGGCTCAATATCCTACGCAGTTTGTACAGTGTGTTTATTCATTGAAGGCTTTGTACAAAGTGGCCAGTGTAGGCGATTTTCTATTTCATAATAATAATAATAATCTTTATTGAGGATAGTCTTTCTCAAAAAGGTTCAGTGTGCTGCATATATTTTAATACACTGAAAGAACTGTCACCGCGTGACATGCTCGTTTGGTAATGAAATAATTATTTTCAGTTTCAATATTGATAAATATTGAAAAATACTGATGTGGTCGACGGAGACAAATTACGCAATCGCACAATTTCAGCGTGTGCCCACCTCTGCAATTTGATGCGCGCAACTGCAGAAGTAGGATCGCATTGTACTTTAATAAACCGGCTTCGTCACAGCAATTGTAGAGGTGGACACAGTAATATTGCGCGCAATGTTGCATGGTGTGTGTCCTAACACTGACGTCGACCGAGGTGCAACCATTTCACAGAAAACACATTTTCTCTAAAGGTTGCCCATGGAATCCATTTTGTAATCGAACTGAAAGACTGACTCTCACGTGATAAATTAACACACAACCGCGGCGTTCTTTGTGAATGTAGAAATTTCTGAACGGCTTTTCATTCCCCAGATACACCTATACTCAAGATGACAATTTTAAATGAGCAAGACATACTTAAGGTTTTTCTCTTTTTTCCCGACCGTTCACAAAAAATGGAACTCAATGAAACGGAGGTCTTTGAATGATCATTTCGAAAACAGTCTACTGCAAGGGAGCATTTTGAAGATGGAGGTCTCTCGCGTATAAGTGCGGACTGACGTAACAGAGAGTTAGTATTTCTGTTCATTTATTAATATGTGTTTCTGAAAACAAACTTTCTCATGTATTTTAGTCCTAGATTTTACGATATTATACAACTACGCATCCTCATTACGCAGTCAATCTTTAAAGCCAATCAAATTCCAGTTTGAATGTGTCAGACCGAGGCCTCTGATTTTTCTTCGGAGGGCCTGGGGACGAAAAAAAACTGAAAACTCTTTGAGCAACTTTTGTTTCGAAGTAGTGACGAAGTAGTGACGAAGAAAGTGACGAAGTAGTGACGAAGAAAGTGACGACGTAGTGACGAAGAAAGTGACGAAGTAGTGACGAAGAAAGTGACGAAGTAGTGACGAAGAAATGACGACGTAGTGACGAAGAGGATGATGCAATAGTCCATTTTATTACCGAGGAATCGTGAATAAAACAGGAAACCAGTGATTCTCTCAGCAATGCATTCAGTGGAACCTTACGAATCAACATATTTCCAGTAAGTGATCCTTAAAGTCCAAAACTAGTGACATTGTTTTAATAGTAATGACTTATAAGGACAGGTAAACAGTAAGGAAATAAAGCAAACATTCGATGACTCAGAACGGTTAGACATGCACGATCAAACCACAAGAGAAATACTATGTGAAGTGCTTTCCTTTCGTGCCGCTACACACGCCCTGTAATCACCGGCCTTTAAGAACTGACTACTGTATGAATGAACAGCACTCTCACCGGAACCGAGGCAGAACTGAGCAAGACTAACATCATTCCTCGGCTGACAAACTAAGGTAACAAATACTCATAGCGGTATAATACAAAGACTTCCATAGAGACCAATTGATGGTTTTCTGGAGTTCTAGCCGGGAAACTTTAGTACTTTGGTGACTTTCAATAAGGATAAGCACCCCGCTAATGTAGATGTAGTAGGTTTATGGATTTCAAGTGGAAGTTTCAAGCAAAATGATTTAGTTCTGCGTAACGGTGTACAGCGCTTATATAATCTAATAATAAAGTATAATACTTATATCATACAATTGATCCCAACCTCTCAAAAGCTATTTACCAAGTTAATATAACTTATAACTACTCGAGTATACACTAGACCGTTACATCAAATCGATCTGCACAAACAGTAGTGATTACTGAAGTTTTGAAAGCTTTTTTAGAGGATCATTTTAAAAAGTTTCACGACTAATTAGAAACAAGACCTGTGAAGTATTGACCGCGGTCTGGTTCAGTGGCCTGGGGGGTCTTGGCTCGACTACGTGGGAGAAACACTCTATAAGGCTAACTAAATAAGGGAATCAACGTTGATCCTGATTCTGTTTACTCTGACGTAGGTTTGTTCCGGTTCATTTTGCTACAATAAAAAAATCAAATCCAGTCTTCTAAAAGTAGATGTAAATATCATGAAAAACGATTAACCCCGCTATTTTGACCTCGACTGATCTCCAAATACCCACGGTCTCCAACTACTTTTAATGTTGATGTTTTGAGTGTTCTAGCCTAGTTGAGTGATGTTACATTGTTACGTTTTATGGTACTGTATGATAACTGAACGTCAAGGCGGTGGGTAGGCCATAGTATTTGCTTGGGGTCAATGAAGACGTAGAGTCACTCGTATATCTTACTTAGGTAAACATGCGGCTGTCTTGTTTCCATATTGAGATGTTGAAAATCAACAATATTAGTTATGCATAGAGTCGATTGCACATAAACCGACACTGGCATCTGCTACTGAAGTACAAAAATATGTCTTATGGTTTCGAAAATGGGATATCTGATCCTTGAGAAATGGAAGATAAAAGTTACATTCAGTTTACATTACAAATCACTAGGCCGAAACAAATTTGATTGGACTATATGCGTGACCTAGTATCCTTAAAACATTCATCGATGATTGAACGCTGTATTCAATGTTTTCATCCAAGTCAAGTGGAGAAAATAAACTACAAAATCTACGTTCATTATTATGGTGTTTGTCTCTGACTTTCCGAGTTTTGTAAATAAACGTTTCGGCCATTTATCAATGTCCTTCATCAGTATCAAAACGACTGACGTTGCGATGTTTGAAATACTATTTAACGTTCAAGGAAACGATGTCAAAGGACTGAATTCCACTGCATGAGCAGATTCAAAGTAAAAGCAGCCAATCAAATATCGACTTTAATAGAATGGTGTAGGTGTAGGCCAGAGCCTTGGTTTGTTGGTCGCAGACCACAAGGATCGCAGGCTCTGGGAACGAGATTGGTACCGCACATGTAGTAAGTTCATTTGCGCATGCATTTAGTCCGCTTAATCCAGGATTAAAATAAATGGTTTTCTTAAGAATTAATCCTGGATTAGCATTAATAGGGCTTTCAGGAACCGGGCCCTGTGTGCTAACATTCTATCACGCCAAGGGCTGACGGTTTTTTATTTAGTAATCGGCGAGTAAAACACCACACACGAATACGATTAGCCTGGTTACTAAAATAAATATAGACGGCATGAGCATGAGCACGGAGTCAACACAAGTCAGGAAGCCAAATCCACAGTTTTTGTCGTATTTTTCGGAATATTTTCAAAAAAATTTCTCAACAAGAATGTATAAATAAACGATGGACGTTTTTGAGACACGTGACAATAATTTTTCTCTTTTACATACTTTACTAGAGATTAATTTGTTAGATGAACATGTATAGGTCAATTTGATTTTTTAGCTACAATAATCGAGAATCGCTCTGTTTTGTGAGTATACTACCGCTATCGTTCCTTGCCAATATTTTCAGTCGTGCACTTGAGAAAGTATTTGTAGCTATAGAACTGACATGCTCGAGGATCCAGCGGTTTGGTTATTTACTAAAGTCCCTGGACACGTGAACTTGCCTGCACGGTTTTTGGACTCTTCTAGCCAATCAGAGCGCGCATTATATACATGTTATTTTATATAAGATAATCACTAGAGTTGATCTAATCCCTTATCGAGTTTACAAACAGGACTTGTTCGTGTCAATTAATTGTGGGGTTATTTACTAAAGTCCCTGGACACGTGAACTTGCCTGATAACGATAGAACAAAAACAGAGAAACGTCCATATGATATTGGTGAACATTGTGCACGTAGTTTTGTGCGTGTAGCCGAAGAAAAGCCAACTTTAAGGCTTCCGTGCTGAGCGCTAACCTCCCACGTTCTTTGTTTGTTCATATCTCTTGTATTCAGTGTCCGCAGTATTGTTTTACAAACAAATCAGTAAGTAATACATTAGTAGTAATGATTTGAATTGTCAAAACTTTCCAAAGTAGCGCGATGCAGTGAGTGGGCAGAACTTGGAATAACTGACAACAGTAAACAAGCTTAAACAAATTAAACAATTTAGCTTAATAAATTTTAAATAGCCGTTTTGTGTTTCTGCGCAAAAATCTAGCTTGTGCGGTGGCCGCCATTCCGGCAGAATCTTCAATTTGGGGGAACAAAAGAAAACCATTTAGTAAGCTATGTTAAACTCAAATCCGATTAACCAAATTGCTCAATGGCATCGACCGGTAGTGTAAAAAAACGAGTTTGTAACTTGCAGTGGGTCGTATGTAACGACTATGCGAGATTGTGAAGCCGAGCCTATTCACTGGTCAGTAAAATACTGTGCCAAGTAGTCTTGAACTAGGATATAACGAGATTGATTAGCAGCGTTCAGGGTGGTTGCCTTTGCTTGTACATGAAGGATTACCGTAAGTAGAGACCAGACGGTAGGAAAAAAACCGGCCGACAGTGCAGAGTTGAACCAAGTCCTTGGCCACATCATAGTTGCAGCTCTATATAAGAAAGAGGTAAATGTATAGAATTCCCTTCTGTTTGCACGTACTTCCATCTACCATTGTCAAAGGCTGCAACCTCGATGTCGGTAGCGTTACATAATAAACTGTTTTGTTCATGAATGAGTAGCACTGAGATCTGCTAATTCGGTGAGCTAAACGGTGAACATTCATGAGCGCCTCTTCAACCAACTGTAGAATTTTGCCCCACAACTAATTCTTCAGTCCATTCCATTGAGGAGATCCGTGCAACTAAGGTCGTATAACAGATGTAGCTAGATTATAGACAAAAACTCTCATCGTTTCGCTTAAACATGCATAGTTCAAGTACCCTTTCATACCTTTCAATAAAAAACATGTCACTATTATTACTATGACAAGGTGTCAAAGACACGTTTACTAATCAGTGCGTAACATTAGAACAGGTGTGTGCCATCACTCAACGACCAGTCATCACTTTGTGTAATTTAAAGTTATTTAAGAGTGAAAAAATGGTTGTCAATTCGAGAATCACATTCGAATTCGAATCACATTTGAATCACATTCTTGACTTGCGCTTGTAGTGCCCTACCCCTCCCCCATACAGAAAACTCTGCATGCTACATAGAATTGTTTGTATATGTGTGAAATGATCAAGCTGTGCTATATAAGGTGATGTTTACGTCCTAGATCAGAAATATCTTTCCACTACTTTCACGATGAGAAACGTTTCACTGGTAAACAACGTCCGATATCTCATCCAGTAAAACCATATTTAGAGAGTTTGGAGAGTTTATTCATTATTCTAGAAATTTCTCTGTAGAGTAGTGGAGACCACCCTCGGTTGCGTATTGGTGAGTGAGTAAAGCCGACGAATCAGTGATCGCAAATGGAAATAAGTATCGTTTTGCTGACGGCGTGACCGTAAAAACACATAGAAAATAAAAAATACAAAGGTTTGTTTTGACAAACTCACTGAAAAGTTTCAAAAGAGTCAAGACAAAAAGGGACGTCCAAGCGTCTTCATTACAGTCACAAGGACGTTTGTTCACAAGAGACCTTTGTTTTTGGCGTAGTTTATAAACGTTTCGATAATCCACCACAGTCAGGCCGGTTATGACGACGAAGACGAACAGTCGAGAGCGCGCAGTTGTCAGAATACTCCACAAGAACTCCGCGAACCGAAGCCTTTATCGAGTACTTCCTTCATCAATCAAATATTGACGTAATACCGTAGTACAAACTTGTCAACTGAAACAGGTTAATCTAGTTGAACGATGTAAAGACTGGTCATTGTACGACAAAGTACACAAACCAGAAAACAAATGACTACAGAAGTTGTTTCCTTATGGTAAGCCAGTATCATCGAGATGTCAACAAGCAGGCAATGTTGCGGTAGAATGTGTGATATTTGCGTTGTGTTTAGTTTCTAATGTTTCCATGATGTAATCAGTATACACACTGAGTGACGACTTGGGTGCACTGTCAATAGCGTCGCAATTTTATCAAGTAGGCGATCACTTCATTAAAAAGGCATTAGCAATAGTAACTGATGACAGTAATTGATTATGTACGTGTCAGAAAAGAGAAGGATGGTCAGAGGGCCTTTAAACTCTAACGGTTCGTATGTTTTGCAGGTAGTAACCAAATATGTTTGCATCAAGACCTTTGTGCATATGCCTGATGCTTCTTATTGGAATGGAGATGATTCAAGCCAGACGATATTTCAGAGGATATCGGCGACGTTCTCAGTGCGCTTTGAGAACAGGCTTCATAATAGCACACTTAGATGATTGCAAGTTCAAACTACTAAGTAGTGGGTGTTCCGGCGAGTGTTTATCATCCGTACAGCCATATATAGACAAACCTGGCCTCGCTTCAAGCTGCTCGTGTTGCGGACCTATTAAAATGTCGACGAGGAAGACGACTCTTACCTGTAAAGGCAACTCTGTGGACTACCAATATCAATTCACGACGAAGTGTGCTTGCCGACCATGCTTATGAATTACGTACCATTCAATCTATTATTTATAACTGAGACGAAGATATCACCAAAATCAGATGACAGAAAGATGTTCATAATAGCAGAACAATTAAAAACCGACGGATATAGCTTGATGGCATGATCATTTTAAATCTTAATGGAAACGTGTACGGAGACACCCTGAAAGTCAAGCGGAAACGACAGAGCTTACAGAGTCTTCGGAGAGCACGTAAAGCCAAGAAAAGGAGACTTGGTGTCACGACTAGTGTTATTATGCCATCAAGCTATGCCACTAGTGCATATAGTTTTATTATTGGAGAAATTCGAAGATCGAGCTCTAGATAATGTTAAAACGCAATCAAAGCTGAATAACGTAAGGACCACCAGCCACAAATAGCTGTACACACCAGATTAGCAGCAGTTTGGTAAAACAGCTTTAGCTCAGTGATGACGTGACATTAATTAGAGTCGTTTTCTTATAAGTGGGAAGTAGTTACGGTACGGTTCGTGCCGTACCGTGACGGTATCGCGCCATCATCGTGCGGTATCCAAGCATTCTGATTGGTTGAGCAATGATTTCGCGCGCTGTGATTGGTTGAATACAATGTGTTCGATTCCGTACCGTGACCGTAACTCCGTACCGTAGGTTTCCCACTCATACGAAAACGACTCTAATCTATTCACAATTACCGGCACTTCTAAAACAATTCATTGTGATTGAGTAATATCAATCATTGGTCAAATTAATTAGACATATTAACACGAGCATTTGGCTGTAGAATCATATCGTACAAACGAATCTAAATCAGCACTTCAAAGGTCAATATATGTGCATCATCCACACTCAGTGGACTTATACTATGGGGGAAATGACATTATCTTGGACTGATTCAGTTGTGTGTATGGTCTATGGATATACACTTTCTTGGTACAGAGATGTATACAGGTGTACTTGTAGATTCATTTACTATAAAGCCGCATCTACACGAACAAGTTTAATTTCCTTGACAAGGAAAAATCGACAATTTATTGTCATCTACACGAGCAAGTTTTCCTTGACAAGGAAAAATTGGCGATGTTTTTGTCGTCTACACGAGCAAGTATTCCCTGTCAAGGAAAACTTGTCAAGAGGAAAATTTGCTCGTGTAGATTCGGCTTAAGTTGTGCAGCAACTATTGTATATAAATATTGTGAATATCTCAAATGTACATACTAATGGCTAATATTATGCTTTCATGAATTATAATTGCGTCAGTTGAGACTTTTGTTTACTAACTGGTACTGGGAAAATGGAGAAGAGAAGAATGAACCATGGCTTTTACGGAGTGATCTTCTGATCTGTTCAAAGCCATACACTGATGTATACACCTGTTTCAATAAACGTTGATCGTGGATGATCTGAAATGGATGATCTGAGACCGAGAGGAATTGTGGGTGCATGGTTCATAGTAATTCGTATGACATTGCCAGTGTCAACATTTCTTGTGAGATCTTGGTCTCAGATCATCCATTTCAGATCGTCCATGATCAACGTTTATTATAACATAGGTATGATATAACGCGCGCTCTGATTGGTTGGTTAGCGTGTGTCCGTAAGCCCGCGGACACACGCTCACGTCATTGGCATAGCGCGCGCTCTGAATTCAATCGGAAAAAAATAGATTAAAATCAAATCCTTTTATTTGAATTTGCAGTGACTATGTTATAAAAGAAATGGTCAACGCTTTAGCTGTGCGTCCATCGAGTTATGGAGCACGCGGGGATTTGGGAGAGCACGAGAGAAGCGTAAGAGATGCTCGAGGCGTAGCCGAGAGCAACTCTAGCTTCACGAAATAGGTGTATTAAACTTTGGACACACGGTACAAAATTGCGTGCAACGTTTGTAATTATTTGGCACTCCAATATATGAGAAGTACGATTGTATTTTATTGTCCGCGCAACAAGTACAGAAGTTGCAGGTTATTCACATTGCCAGCAATATTACGCGCAATGTTGCACTGTCTCTGCACCCGATAAACACCAAAAGCTGATATATGACATTAGTATATACCACACAAGTGAATAGAGTGATTCCAATAAACCTGGGCATTACTAACTCCACCAATACACACTATTAGAAACTAACTCTTTTGTTTTCTTTTGTTTCTTTGCATCTAATAAACACTGACAGCTAATTAGCCATTTCAAAAACGATTGGAGGACTGGGAACGAGTTTTTAGAATTAATCTAATTAAGAAGAAAGAGCATATCAGAATTAGTAAGTTTCAGGAATTTGATAGGGTTTGGACAAGCAGCAAATGAACTGCAGACATTTAAAAACTGCAAAAATTACAAAGGAATGTATGGTTACAGGCGTAATCATACATTTCTTTGTAATTTTTGAGATATTTGGAAAGCTGTTACTCGTTCAATATCTAACTTTGTAAACTTACTAATTCTGCCGATATGCTCTTTCTTGTGATGGGGTTCATTTTTTAATCAGATTAATTCTAAAAACTCGTTCCCAGTCCTCCACTCGTTTTTGAAATGGCTAATTAGTAGTGTCCAGGTTTATTGGAATCACTCTACTACTTTTCGCACGCTCTGATTCGCTACTCAATAATAATAATAATCGGAATATCATTGGCTATTCACCTCCGAGCAAAACAAGATAGCGTCGCGTTTCGCGAGCGTGTCTCTTTCTTCTTGAAAATAAATGTTATATATTTGGCTAGCTATTCATTTGTGAGGAGATTGTCAAGTTAAGTGCAGGTGCTTATCAGTTGGAAATTCTGTCCTGACACTTTGAATCAAAGGCACTAACAACCACGAGAATATACAGTCATTCTCAAAAAGGTTGTCCAGATGAAAAGACTACAATACTACAATAAAGTCACGTGATTCATTATGTTTTCAATTTCTGTGCGCGGAAAGTTCTGCGAGTTCATACCAGCGCCATTACATTCAGTTCTCACAATGGCGTGCATTTTTGCATCTCAAATTGAAATTCCACGCGAGAAAATTGAATACATAATGAATCACGTGACTTTATTGTAGTATTGTAGTCTTTTCATCTGGACAACCTTTTTGAGAATGACTGTATGAGGACAATATAGTACCCAAACCCTGTGCAAGAATACGTAGTATATGTTTTCATATACCTCTACATTTTGACAATATCTGGTCAACTATTAATATAAACACAATCTATTTCGTGTGTTTTCATTTCTCTATCGATTGTTTGTATTTTATTTGTATTTGTATTTTTTATTTTAATTGATTCGTCACAAGGGACAATAGAAACGTGACTGGAGAAGGTAACAGGACTAATGTCCCAATTGGTTTACCTCTCCCTTACAAATGTCAAGTAAATAACACACAAATGACAACAAATGAATTACATTATGGAAAGGCAAAACAAAAGAAATTATATAAAACGATAAAATAGTTGAAGTTATGCTGGTAAATAAGAATTTTGTCAAGGAAATGTATAGTGATAGCCTTATTGATGTTCTCTTTACTGCAGAAAGTGTTCAAAAGCAATGCTTACAGTTTGATGCGGCACGACAGTTTTTCGGCAGTGAAATCCCGTGCAAGGATCAATCAGTCATTATCGGTGCTTGGTATACCGTCATCTTCTAATTCTTGATTTTGTAAATGAATGTTACGTTCAGAGGATCCAGTTCACGGGTTTCAATGGACCAGTGTATTCCACAAGCGAAAGTAAAACATTTCTAGAGCGACATAGCACCACCAAGTGGCTGATGATAGTAAGGATTGTTTGGAGAGGGTTTTTTCTTCAAATTCAGTGCAATGCTGAACAACAGGGTCGGGATTCCAGTCATAGCGCATACAGTCAACTATGGTATGTATTGTCCTCAGGAACGTAGGGTGGATTGTATGCAGTGTACGCACCAAGATGACGAGAAGGCACGAACCTCTAGATTTTAAAACCCGAAGGCTTCAGAAAAAAAAAATTCTTCATGTTTTCGGATTTCAAGTGTACGCAGGTGCGCATAGGTACGCTACGCCTCTGGTCCTCCCATGAATTCGTTTCTATTCACAATTGTATCGTTCTATCTCTTTGCACAAAAGAGGCGCATATTATACTTACTTAGTGCATTCCATAAAGGCCCAGATACACGATGCAACTTTTATTGAAACGTTGCGCGCAACAAGAGGTTTTTGGGGTGTCACACGATGCAACGTTGCTCGCAACAAGAGTTTTTGGGGTGTCACACGATGCAACGTTGCGCGTAACGGTTGCAGAAGTAGAACTCGATCCTACTTCTGCAACTGTTGCGCGCAACGTTGCAAGAAAAGTTGCATCGTGTGTCCGGGCCTTAAGGATGGCCTTTTTCACCTCTTTGACTAACGTGTTTGTTTGTTTGCTTGTTTAATTGCTTGGTTGCTCGTTCGTTTGTCTGTTCGTGTGTTCGTGTGTTTGTTTGCAGACTTACGCAATAACCTTACTCAAAAGTGAGAAAAACGAACATAATCATTGACAGGGTCAAGACAACTTTTCTCGAAAGCCTTTTACATGTGTAGATATAGATCCATGGACAGACGACTTACTTAATTTGATGTATAAGGCTTGATCACTTTGGTGGGAAAGACTTATATGCATTAATTGCTTAATAATTTCATAAAGGTTCTCTTTTGTGGGGTGGGGAGTGCATGGTGGGGAGGTTATGGACAGTCCATTTGATATAAACGACCCTTTTCGCAAGTGTTACTAGTTCAACAACTGAGTACTTGCTTATAAAACAAACAAACAAACAAACAAACAAACAAACAAACAAACAAACAAACAAACAAACAAACAAACAAACAAACAAACAAACAATCGTTTATTTAGACACGTTAACGCCAAAGAGCAAAAGCTCGTTCAAAATACGAACGAGGTAAAAATACAATATGAACTATGAAAACTATATACTAAATACTAAAAACAAACAAACAAACAAACCAAATCTAAAACCACAAGCAAGGAAACAAGCAAAGAAACAAACGAAAGAAGCAAACGAAAAACAACGTTTTCACCCGTCCACAATAATGAGTTTTCGTTTGAAAACACACATATATTTTGATGCGTTTTGGCTTTGCGTCCTACTAAAAGCGATGGAAAACGCCGTTTGTTTACCACTCTGGAGAACGTTTTCGATGAAAACGATCGACGTTTTCAACCGAAAACGGTTTATTATGGACGGGGTCATAGATAAGCGACCACAAAGCTTGACATTTTGGGTGATTACTTATTGGAGGTTCGACTGTATTTTACTTCGAAACTCCCGAGCTAGGAGCTCATGTATAATACGTTCGAAGGTGCGCCGTTTCCCCCCTCCCTCCATCGTTTTACCAATCAACACACATGCACACACACCCCAAAAAGCAACAAACACAAAAGCAATCAAACTACTAGACCACGGAGAAGCAGATCGACTTTTCCCACGATTTTGATCAATTTATTTGGCATAACAAACACGTGCTGAGCTGAGGTCCCACTGTAGCGACGTGTGATGAATAGATTGTCTACACATTTCGTGTTTCGTACTGATACCACATACGGGGCTATAGTAGTCCAGTAGTCAAAACACAAAGCAACGTCACGTAAAGTGAAACTGCAATACCGTGGTTTTATTGACCGATTTTAGAATCTTATTCATTCTTCACGATGGTATACAAATGCTCCGCATCTATCAAAAATTGAGTTAAGGATAACGAGAGGGTTAACATGCTTGATCATTATATGGGAAATAGTAGGTTAAGCGGAGATACTTAATTTACCACATACGACGAAAGTGAAAAGGTTTTGTACGTAGTAAGTCAGGCATATAGCATGTTATTTACAGTAGTTATTGCGAGGAATACTTATAAAATCTCATTTCCTAAATAGATTTTACAGCTATAGGAGGTCTCGTGAGAAAGAGAATAATAACATAACTTTTACTTCAAGTGGGTTCCTTTCTTTATAAGAGTTTTTACATCTGTTGATTATGACCATATTTAGAAGTAAGCTTGATCATGCAGTAGCCAAAACATAAAAGAAAGGCTGTAGTTACTGAACTTGTCAAGTGAAGTATGTCAACATTTTAATTATAATTGCACCTTATTTAGTACATCCTGAAGTGACTTCATCAGAATATATTAAATTTAGAGTTTTAGTAATCAAACAAATGAGTTCTATATTCAAGTATTTTACTTCTCATGACGTTATTTACAGTAGTTATTGTGAGGAACACTTGTAAAATCTCATTTCCTAAATAAATGTTACAGTTATAAAGGAGGTCTCTTCAGAAAGAGAATAATAACATAATTTTTACTTCAAGTGATCTGTTTTTGTTATGACCACTATTTAGAAGTTAGCAAAACATAAAAGAAAGGCTGCAGTTACTGAACTTGTCATGTGAAGTATGTCAACATTTTAATTATAATTGCACCTTATTTAGTACATCCTGAAGTGACTTCATCAGAATATATTAAATTTAGAGTTTTAGTAATCAAACAAATGAGTTCTATATTCAAGTATTTTACTTCTCATGACGTTATTTACAGTAGTTATTGTGAGGAACACTTGTAAAATCTCTAAAAGGAGGTCTCTTCAGAAAGAGAATAACATATTTTTTACATGTTTTTACTATGACCATATTTAGAAGTTAGCATCATGCAGTAGTCAAAAAACAAAAGAAAGGCTATAGTTACTGAACTTGTAATGTGAAGTATGTCCGTCAACATTTTAATTATAATCAAACAAATGATTATATATTCAAGTATTTTACTTCTCATACGTCGCAAGTAATGCGCCATTATTTTGATTTCATCATTACTTCATCAGATTATTTATTACCATTAATTTTAGAGTTTTAGTAATCAAACAAATGATTATTTAGTCAAGAAGTTGCGCTCTACCTGAACATATGTACATACATACATACATATCTGCCATATCCTGATGTCGACCTGCTATATACTGTAATAATAATAATTACATAAAATCTAGAAATTAGCAAATTAACTGATATTAATAAAGAAAGAAAGTAATTAATTAATTGCTGTCAATAAAATGCGCATCATATTTTAAGAGTAGGCCTTCTGAATAAAAATTTGATTAATAATAATAATAATAATAATAATAATAATAATAATAATAATAATAATAATAATAATAATAATAATAATAATAATAATAATAATAATAATAATAATAATAATAATAATAATAATAATAATAATAATAATAATAATAATAATAATAATAATAATAATAATAATAAAAATAATAATAATTCTTTGTTAACTGTATAGAATCCAGGAATGTTTACCTTAGTATTAAGAACTGGTTGAGTAATTATGAGGTTATCTTGCCAGAACTAAACTTATCCAACATAATCCTCTGCTCAGGTAATAGTAGCTTAGTAAATTTCATAATACTACTTTATAAAGTCCATCTATATAAAGCTAGATCACAAGAAAAACGTCCTCATTTTAAAGTATTTCAGAACTCAATCAAACTATTTGAAAATATTGAATATAATATAGCAATAAGGAAATTTAAATTAGCTTCGCATCTTCAAAAATTCGAAAAATTAAAGAAAGCTATAGCCACAGACTGTTAACACTATACTAATTAGTATAGTATATCTTAAGTCTCTCTTCAATATAGCATGAACACTTGTAAATAGGTAGTAGATATATGTCAATAGTACTATTATGCCTATCTTGTTTTGTTTTTTTTGTAACGTAATTTTAGTGTACTGAGCGTAGCAAAGTAATCTAGTTATGAGGTAACTTATCAGTTTTGTTGTTATAAATTGCTGTACGTATGTGTAATCTTTTGTAGAACCATTGTAATTTGTTTACAAGATATAATAATTAATAATTAAAAAAAACTTCCAAAAAAAATAAAAAAATATATATAAAAATAAAAATAAATAATAATAAAGAGTCAAACTGCCACGCAAGTGTTTTGCACCAAAGCTTATGCAGCCAGCCAATTTTCGAGTAATTTACAATTTAGTAATAATAATTAACATTATGACGGGCACTACTGAAATCATAATAATAATAATAATAATAATAATAATAATAATAATAATAATAATAATAATAATAATAATAATAATAATAATAATAATAATAATAATAATAATAATAACAATAACAATAATAATAATAATAATAATAATAATAAAAATAATAATAATAAAGAGTCAAACTGCCACGCAAGTGTTTTGCACCAAAGCTTATGCAGCCAGCCAATTTTCGAGTAATTTACAATTTAGTAATAATAATTAACATTATGACGGGCACTACTGAAATCATTAATAATAATAATAATAATAATAATAATAATAATAATAATAATAATAATAATAATAATAATTATTATTATTATTATTAAGCCTATGATTTAGTCAATATCACTATATATGTATTAAGATTTTTAGATTTATTATACGTAATTATCAATCCATGTAAATATTATACAGGACTTTTTGCTCTGGGTTAGAGGTTGTAATGTACATGTAAGCATATTCACATGTAACATGCGCAACATATGGTACGTTTTTAGCATTATTTTCAATGATTACCGTGTTTTTAAATATTTTCAATTGTTATACTAGTTATTAATATTACCTAATTATAGTTTATATTATAGACAGAATACGAGTAGTGATTGGAACGCCAACAATAGTTTATATTATATTATATTATATGGGCCTAGATGAAAACTACTTTTGTAATTCTAGTTTTCACCCAATAAACTTAATTATTATTAGTGAATGAATGAATGAATGGATGGATGGATGAATGAATGAGATAATGAATGTTTTTGTAGTATTACTATAATTTGTAGTATTCAGTTTTAAAGCAAAGTGGTCGCTTACTATAATGGCAATAATTACAGGAATCAGGAATACGGACTTTAGAAAGTGTCACCCACGAGTTATCTTTTATTAAAACAATGTTCTCAACACTACTTAAAGTGCTACTTAGACGAAAATCGCTCGAAGTTTAATTTAGCTGAAACTTCATTGAATAATTCTTCAAGGGTCTAATAATAACCAGTTATAATCTTTTTTCGATATTTCAGAGGGAAGTACTATATTTTCATGAATCTTTAGAGGAGTCAGTGACGTCATCTACTCAACCCAACATTCAGCTCTATACATTTCTTTGTATTTTGTGAGTCAAAATATCTCAATGTTTTGTTCAGATAACAGCTTTGCATTGAAGACAACTGGTCAGACAATCAATCCTAAGCACAAATAATGTAAGAAAACTCCTTTGCCCAAACTTTTAGCTTCATAGAAATAAAATAATTCAAGAAACTAAACACAAAGAAATGTATGGAGCGAAGCTGTGTTGATTGTTAGGGTTGAGTAGATGACCTCACTGACACTTCTAAAGATTCATAAAAATGTAATACTTCCCATAGGAATTTTGAGAAAACACATTAACCAGTAATTGTATGGCTCTTTGAGATTATTTCAGTGAAGTTTCAGCTAAATTAAACATCGATCGATTTTCGTCTAAGTAGCACTTTAACAATAATTAACAAAGCTAAAAAGTGTAATGAATTCTAACTGATAACTTTCAGTGGAATGATTCGAAATAAAATCAATAGCAATATCAAAAGGAAAACCTTTTTACTTATTCTTCATGCCATAGGCATATAGAGGTATTCAATTATAATAGTTCCTGTACGAAACCATTGTAATTTCATAACAAATAGTGGTATAAGTTAGTTAACTAGCAATACCCCATTCACACCGAGGCATAAGCATGTTTTAAAGTGGTTTAACTAAACAGGGTTGAAAATAATCGGCTACAAAGGCTGCAGAACTGGGTGCAAACAGTCCTTTGTCTTACACAGTATAAATTATCTACAAACGCTGTAGAACCTTAAAGTGCAAAACTGGGTGCAAACTGTCCTTTATCTACTATATAAATTCAAGGTAGTTTGACTCTTTTAAAATTAGATGCGCTTTTCGTTATAGAATCAAGAAAAACATGTTTAGATGTGAATGGGGCATAGGTCTACATAGATTACGTCAGTAATGCAATAAGATGTATATTCGTGAACAATATAGTGCATGATAATATGCTAATGTCAACCTTCTAAAATTATTTTATGCAACAAAACTATCCAGCGGTGAGTCAAGATGATGCACTTAGCTGAAAGAGTACCTCCTAAAACAAACAAATGTTGTACATACACTGAAACCACCAGTATAAGCGAACACCCTTGGGACCATGCGTAGGTGCCAGTTTATGGGAGGTGTCCGCTTACGGGAGGTGTCCGCTTACGGGAGGTGTCCGCTTACGGGAGGTGTCCGCTTACGGGAGGTGTCCGCTTACGGGAGGTGTCCACTTACGGGAGGTGTCCGCTTACGGGAGGTGTCTACTTATGGGAGGTGTCCGCTTACGGGAGGTGTCCGCTTACGGGAGGTATCTCCTTACGGGAGGTGTCCGCTTACGGGAGGTGTCCGCTTACGGGAGCCATCCGTTTGCGGGAGGTGTCCGCTTACGGGAAGTGTCCGATTACGGGAGGTATCCGCTTACGGGAGGTGTCGGATAGCGGAGGTTCGACTCTATAATGTATATTAGCTTTTGTATACGGAGAAAAAAAAAAAGAAAAAATAATCTGCGCAAATTACTTGTGAAGGTAAAAATGCATTGTTGTTTAACACTTTAAACAGTGTTAACAAATATTAGCTCAACTTGACGCCAAAAACATACATCAGATTCTCCTTCTTCTTTTGGACCTTTTGTAAGTTCTCTTCATCCACTTTAAGATCTTCCTAACTTTCCTTGGGGTGAGTGTAATGACAACGTTGAATGCATGACTTCTTCCTCTCAGTCGTCCTCTCCCAACGGCAGACACTACTCCAACAACAGCGTTATTTGAACGCACCCCTGATCCTGATATCCCTTTCTCGCAATCACAGTAGTTAAACACAGCTCCTTTAATCACTGCCATGACTTCACATTGTGAGTACCACATGGTATTCGAAATCTTATCACTATGGAAGCCAGCGAATTGCATGGTGGCGCCCCGTTTTAGATCGGACGCCTTGATTGCCATAGTCGGTCGTTTGTGGGGGTGTTTAAGCCTCAAGACTGCATAGTCGTACTTGATACGTTGCTTGTTGGCCGTCTTTATCCACTGTTTAGGAAGGTGGATTTTACGCACTTTGATCCAACGAAAACCACCATCGCTTTGCAGCATTCCTATAGCCGAAAATAAAACAACTCGTTAGTATGGAATGTTAGGGTAACGATGATAAACCTCATTATAGTGATAGCATTATTCATTAACTACAGCTTAAATGCCTTTATAAGACACTGGAAAAAACGCACGGCGCTCTTGGCCGGTGTCAATTCCGTGTCAATTCCGTGTCAATTCCGTGTCAATTCCGTGTCAATTCCGTGTCAATTCCGTGTCAATTTTGTGTAGATTCCGTGTAAATTCCGTGTAAATTCATTTTACATGGTTGGGACATTTAACGTAATTTACGCGAAATTTACACCGAACGTACAGTGCAGGTCAAGAGTGCTCGGTTTTTTTTTTCAAGAGTCATTTTCGTATGAATGGGAAACCTACGGTACCGTGACACTCAAATGGCTTCCTTGCTGAACCAATCAAAAAGCGTGCAGATGCATCTCATCCAATCAAACTCTTTCAATACGGCAAGGCGCGGTGCGGTAATTTTCCCACTCATAGGAAAACGACTCTATGAAATACGTAACAGTAAAAGTATTCCAATTCATATTTAATCCATGCCATCTGTTGCAATGGCAACATGTTCAGGTGTTATTCGCATGTGAAAAGCGTAATATCTCATCATAAAGAGGGTTGAGTAGAGTATTAGAAAGATGGTGTATGCCCAAGGAGTGTGGCTACGATAAGAAGATTATAGTGTTAGCCGAAAAGCTATTCATCAGATTATATACTTCGGACTATTAGAATTAATAGCTAAAAAAAACTAATAACTTGACCCTTCTATTGGTTAGCACGCGATCCTCCTTCCCTCGAAAGTAAAACATGAAAACATTATGTACATT
Source organism: Actinostola sp. cb2023 (assembly GCA_033675265.1). Lineage (NCBI taxonomy): Eukaryota > Metazoa > Cnidaria > Anthozoa > Actiniaria > Actinostolidae > Actinostola > Actinostola sp. cb2023. The sequence continues at coordinate 517,623 of JAUJYZ010000745.1, forward strand.
TATATTCTCACTCATTTTCGCGAGTACTAAATTTCGCGAAAATTCGGAAGCCGTATTTCGCGAGTATTTAATTTCGCGATTTCGGGAGAAAAACAAAACCAAAAGTATTCAATCTTTTTTAGCGCGGAGTAGTTAATTTCGCGATTTCAGGAGAAAAACAAAACCAAACGTATTCAATCTTTTTTAGCGAGTATTGAATTTCGCGATTTCGGGAGAAAAACCAAACCAAACGTATTCAATCTTTTTTAGCGAGTAATGAATTTCGCAATTGTCTTGAAATCGCGAAAATCGCAAAAATTAGTACTCGCGAAAATTAGTGAGAATAAGGTATGTAAAATCTACTATGCTCTGCCGGGTGATGTACTATACTACTGATCAGTGGCCTAGCGCGAGATACCACTGTCACACAGGGTAGGGGCGTACAGAACTAACTTTTTGTTTAGTTTCTGGGCTCTCATATAAAATAAATGTTGTTTCGTTGATTTTATAGTTGTAATTCATATTATATGGAAATAAATGATCCTTTGAACCTTTGAACCTTCATTTCTGGCACTACAATACGGCGTAATTTAGAGTACAATAGTTCCTAGTTCATTTCCGGAATTTTTGTTCTGGAACTCATCGTTTGCTGATATCATTAGGACTCCTCTTTGAGAGAATCCTTTAGGATACCCTCGTTTTCTCCCTCGATCTATTTAAGTACTAAACGCCAGAAAAGAGGTACATATAACCGAAAATTATGAAGTCTTAAACTAACCTTGTTTGGCCCACTGACCATGCCTTTTTGTTTTTGTTAACACCTTTTAAAATTTCCTATTCTATTATTATGTGCGCGCACAAGATCATTATCGCCAAAAAACGAGACGAGTCGGATTTTAATGAAAGACAAGACGCTCACTGAGCGTTCACTCGTGCCCTGATGCAATTGCGTTCTGAAATGGAGTTCATAATGAAAGACGCACTATGGGCCTCCAGCAACCCAAAAGTGCCTTGTCTACGGGGTATGCGGCTAGATTATAGAATGCCCGTCATCCCTCCGTTACAATGATTTCTCAGAAATGTGTTTCATTTTATTGTTGGATACCTTTTAAACGTTTTTTTTTAACCACGGCGTGACGGCAGTCATGCAGCAAGCACTGATCCCAAATTTCGTACATTGACCTTGCTCATGTAAAACAATGATTACATGATCGTGTTTAAAAGGAAGTGATTGTATTGTATTGCATTGTATTGTACGACTCGATCAAAATGCTTTTCACGCTGCAGGCTCATCGTAAAGTCCATTCAGAACTAGGAATTTCATTCAGTCCAAGCTCTCCGTTATTATTTGGCTGTTTTAGTTTTCATTTCGGATTTCATTTGCTGTCGAAATTCGAATTCGAAAATATCCAGGATGCTTCAAGTAATCGCTCGATGGGAACCCGCTTATATTTTGGGACAGAGTCAGTATAGCTCGCTTTCTTATCTGAGTAATCTTGGAACTCGCTACGATCACATACTTCGCATTTTTTGTACCGATACGATCACATACTTCGCATTCTGTGTACTACGAAGAATAAAAAAGAAAGCGCATTTTATAACTCGGGCCTCCTTCGGAAGGGCCCGAGTAAAAATATAATATCCAATTAAATGACTATCAGATGGAGGCATCGCTCAGTGTTGAACCTTTGATAGCAACGGTATTCAAACGATTCATGATAATCGATGAAAGAGATTGTTGATGGAAACGCAAAATTCTTATCAGCAGAACACCGAACGGAGTTAAACGGGACCCATGATGTTTCGCTAATAACACAAAATGATTTGTATAAGTACAAATTGGGAACATACCTATTTTGAGTTTCCTGGCCCGGCTCAAGAACCTTTTGCCATCATGGACGCAATGAGCAGCCGTTAGAACGTGCTGAGCACCAATCAACGTTCCAGTACACCCACTTGACAGAGTAACGACTGTTGAATAGGGATATCTCTGTGCCTGTACCGACGTCCCAACATTGATGCGATTATCGGGACCAAAGATGGATCTCTTAGTTCTTGATGTTCCTTCTGCCTTCGTGTTTGAATGAGATCTATGCCTGCCGTGTGATTCAGAGTTAATACGAGATGCAATCCTCTGTAAGAATTGCTTCTCGTTTACACTGTCCTCTTCAATGTCAAACGCCATTACATTAGAAGCATCTGGAGTCGCTCTTTGACTTCTGTATGGGTACAGCTTTCCAGACCTAGCGACAGGGCCTCTAGCCTTGGTTACGTGGATCACAACCGTTAGAAGGGAACACAGTACAGAGTACATGCTGCCGGCTTGACTAAACCAGTTCAACGACTTTGAGAGGATTTAGCTGCACAGAAATCGAATGTAATTATATTGCCCAGATTTAGTTTCTGTGTTGTGCTTGTTCTGTGGATAAAATCAGAAGTGAGAATCAACGAAGTCATTAAATGATTGATCACTTTTTGATTGCCTTCTACCTGCCGTTTGAATTGCTAATATTAGATGACACGAGCTTGTTTGTCGTTCGGGTATAAGATCTGCTGAACAACACACTTGTTATCGGCGTGTAATCTGATGTAAATGATGTCAGTTACAGCTCTATTAGTAATGACTTGAATAAAGGTCCGCTCCTGGGGTTTATCATTGCATGGGATGCTTTACATTCTTGAGATAGCTAGTATCACAGCAATCTTTTATTAAAATGTATTGTTGGGAAACAAAACTTTCATTTTTGTTGAGTTTGCAGAAACCACAAAAAACGAAAAGAACATTTCAAAATTTGACCAAAGAATGTCGGTTGAATTTGATTTTTCTTTATGTGTTTTATTATTTAGCAGTTGTGCAATGATAGTTATGTTTCCATGAGGAAAGATGATCAAAGGTTATCAATTTGCACTTTTTCAACGGTAACTCAACACAGTTTGATATAAAAACTTGGTTAACATCAATATGACCAAAAGGGGAACTGAACCAAACTATGCCATAGTTGAAATAATCTTTGCTTTCAAATAATACACATCTCTTTGCATGACACCCTTTCAGGTCCCTTAGGATTCCTTGGTATTTTTATTTTTACCTCATTTGGGCACAAACAAATGAATCCCGTACGGCTATAGTTTTGGATAAGCACGTTCTACTTGGCGTACAAAGAGAAAATACACAAGGCACGCGTAAGTCATGCATTAACCTCCGCACATGCTCCAATTGTCGTTCTATTTTTAGACCTGTGGAGTACTGTGCGCATAATAGGATTTCATCACTTTCAACACGTGTAGAGAACTAACACTAAGTTGATATATATTATATATTTATTGAATATATTGTGGATTAATACTTCGATAGTGAAATCAGAGAGGAATGACCTTTTTGGTAGCCATGTTTATTATAGAATAGCCTTCTTTGTCTAGGAAAATGTAACGCTAAATCATTCCAATTCGGAAAGTTTGAAACGGCTTGGAATGTTGCCTTCGAACGATGACGCAACTTCAATAAAGAAATTTCTATTTGAAGTACATCCGCATTTTTTAGTGGTCAGTGAATGACGTTGATTAACTACTATCCAATTCTATTCCAAGAGGTGAACCGTTATTGCATGACACGCGCCTTCACATATCAGGTTAAGTTGAAAAGACGCATATAGTGCCCATGCTTGTAGTCTCCTTCGCAGGCGATTCCTTTGTCATCCAACGGCAGCGAAGGAGACTACCATGCCAAAGACCTGACTTGGCGACGCACATACGCACAGACCGACGAATGGACTAACCCCCTTCTTGATAGTAAACCTTTCAATCAATTTTGTGACAAAATAAACGTAATAGCTGGGTATTTAGACAAGCTATTTTATGAAAGTAAGGCTTTAATGGCCATTAAGCCATGGGTTGCCAACAGGTGGGAGTATCATCCGTGCTGTCTCACTCAAGTGGTTATTGTCGTCGTGAAAACGTATCAGTGTTACTTAGCCTCAATATTCAAGTATTTATAGTATAGCAGTGGTATCAACGAGTTCAGTTACAATGAATATAATTTACGGGGAAATTAGAAACGATACGATAGATTTATATCTGTACATTTTAGTCACTCTCATAGACATTTTATCAACAATGAAACAGTTATAAAAGTAACGCTCAATAACACACGGCCACATAGTTACACTATACTTGGCTGGCTATCTGCAAAGTTATGTTTATGTTCGTCATAATATATTGACCAACTTGAATAAAGGCTTCCTTATTTTAAACAGCATTTGTTATCAACTGGAATTACTGTACTTATAATCACTGAAATGATATCTCAGTCATTATGACTGGCAATGCTCCTAATGAATCATTATATCATATCATCAATGCAAAAACCTATGTTCATGTAGCCTTATTTCGACATTACACGAATGGTGCTCACTTTGATGCCTAGGACAAGTGATCAAATACATGTAGGTACCCCAGAGTGGTCGGTAAAATAATATAAGTTTCCTTAGAACGCAGTGTTTAGATTAGTAATCCAAATATTTGAATTTACTGCTGCTAAAACGGGTAGCTCTTTTTCTCAAGGCGTGGCCCCGTGTTGCAAAGATATGGAATTACAAAGTGGGTGTGAAAGATAGAAAAATATGCTAGCAAAAGAGAAGAGAATACCTTTTCAGCCGCGATTCAATTGAAGATCACAAAGGAAATCATTACGACACACTTCAATGGAATCAGTGCCTAACTTACATAAACAAGCAAATAAACAAATTACATTACCTTATTTGAAGATGTGGGTTTCGTCCAGTTTAGAAGCAACCCACACAGCCAGTCTCACTTTTCTGTACAAGGGTATTGATAGGCTGGACTTCCACATCAATGGAACTACTTCAATCCGTGTTCCAGACAACAAAATGCTGACCAGTCATCAGCTATAAAATGGTTGGAATTCAAACGATGGCCGCCGAGTGACGTGAAAGCAACTTCTGCTGCTCGTCAGTTGTTAATTAAGAATTTTAAGGAATGTTCAATACACAATAGTTCATGTTGATGCTCACCACACACAGTAAGTGTAATTTCTAGGTGAGTAGTGTGAAGACTTGAGAAACGATCGCACCACAATTAAAATAAGTGTTCTGCAACCTTGGAGGTCTCAACGCATGACAAGCACGCATAATCCCTGCTCTGTAGGACAAAGTGCAATATATCTAAGAGCATATGATTGAACATTCTAGTAGTAGTCGGTATTATAGTTCTACATCGACTAGCAAAAACTAATAACAATGTGGGTCCGCCACGAAACGGTTCAGTGATATGTTAAGTCAAATGACTAGTATTTGCTTTATTTCTAAATCGTAGCATGTATTCAAATTTAGATGGAATTATGCCATTCCATTTTCACTAATCTTGCTCTCAGCCAGTTTTACTTCACTGATTATTTAGCAATGCAGCATGATTATCGTTTACACAAACTGATTTAGTTATTCCCAGTCATCAGAGGAATAAATCGAAAGGTATCATGGGTATATATAATATATCATGGGTCACCCCGAACATGAACGTCAGCATGCAGCAATATAGTTATAGTTGAAAGGTAATGATCTTACGATAGTATACTTTATTCAAAGTAATTGTATATATACAAATAGTAAATATTGGAAATTACAAAATGTTTTATACAAATACAGCGTTCATATTAAACATCAGTTAAACACACTTGATTTCCTGAGGTTTTGCATAAGCTTCAAAATTTAGATTCATGGTATCGCTAAAAGGGAAAGTTTTTAATTGATTAAATTTACTATGATAATGAGGGTTTATCACGTAATTTCAAAACTTATAGGAGACATAGGACAAAAAATTGATTACCACAGCCGGAAAGAGCTCGTTGAAATTAGTAAAAATGTGAAGTTTGGAAAAGATCGCTTCCCACATTGCGAAGATATGAATTTTCAAAAATCGAAATTTTGTATGAAAACTTTTGTTGGTAGGCAAGAGTTGCCTACCAAGCGTAAATTTCGATTTTTGGAAAATTCATATCTTCGCAATTTGTGAAGCGATCTTTTCCAAACTTCACATTTTTACTAATTTCAACGAGCTCTTGCCAGCTGTGATAATCATTTTTTTGTCCTATGAGTTTTGAAATTACATGATAAACCCTCATTGCCCATGATTCTTGTTCTTGCACTTTTGCACTGTTTGGTCCATATTAATCTTGGTCATCCAAAGCACGTGTCTGTGTTGAAATCTTACGAAATACTTATTAACCTTTGCAGATACTTGTCCAGTATACACATTGTACTTCTTGTTTTACTACTGCCTCCATTGCAGGCGTTTTCGTGTGTGTGTTGAAATCTTACGAAATACTTCTTAACCTTTGCAGATACTTGTCCAGTATACACATTGTACTTCTTGTTTTACTAGCCTCTGCAGGCGTTTTATGTGATTTAATCTTGGTCATCCAAAGCACGTGTCTGTGTTGAAATCTTACGAAATACTTCTTAACCTTTGCAGATACTTGTCCAGTATACACATTGTACTTCTTGTTTTACTAGCCTCTGCAGGCGTTTTATGTGATTTAATCTTGGTCATCCAAAGCACGTGTCTGTGTTGAAATCTTACGAAATACTTCTTAACCTTTGCAGATACTTGTCCAGTATACACATTGTACTTCTTGTTTTACTAGCCTTCGTTGCAGACGTTTTATGTGACTTAATCTTGGTCATCCAAAGCACGTGTCTGTGTTGAAATCTTACGAAATACTTCTTAACCTTTGCAGATACTTGTCCAGTATACACATTGTACTTCTTGTTTTACTAGCCTTCGTTGCAGACGTTTTATGTTGTTGTTGGAGTGGAGCCAATCACAAATGTTTCACCAGTACATATCAATAGTAATGAGTAGGTAGGAGTCGTATTCTGGCCATTTCTTGGCGGTGTTAATTTTAATTAGTAAGAAAGGATGAAGGTGAACTGAAGACAGAAATATCCTTTCTTACTAATCGTTACTAAATAAATACTGTGGTTTGAAGTACTGTATTCACATGCTTCGAGAATGACTCTTCACGAAAGATAGATGGTTGGGTGTATGCCAACAGGGTTACAGGGATACAAAGCCCTTTCAATTACCATTAATGGAAATGCTAGCAGCGGTCTCATACTCATAAGCACTCTCAAGGGGAAATTTCAGCTGCAAATGAGTCACTTTTGAGCGATTATCTTGGATCTGAATAGGTCGAATCTTCGTTCTTAATGCGAAGACATAACTTTCTCAATCCAACGTTGATACGAAGCCACATTGGTATACACTCCATACTTTCCAGGCAAGCCACAGCCTTCACCCCAACTACTTATGCCGCTAACAACCCACTTGTTTGATGCATCTTGACACATAAGAGGACTACCTCCATCACCATAACAGCTGTCAGCCCCTCCATGGGCATAACCTGCACAAATCATATTAGCATCGACACGGTCTCCATAATGAGATTCACTATTACATTGTTGATTAGAAACCAGCGGTAGATCTCTATTCAGAAGTGTTACAGATGTGCCTTGGGGTGCGGTGGAACTACCCCACCCTGCTACAGAGCACATTTTGCCAGATTTTACGTCGTCACGTTTGCCTAAACAGATAGGCTTCACTCTCTCATTAAATGTTACAGGGTTCTGCAGGTAGATTAGAGCGATATCATTTTGATGTGAAAGTCTGTCATACTGGGGATGTACGTAGATGGCTTTGGCAGATGATTCTTGTTCGTTCCCGTCTTTGCGACGAAGGTCCCACATCCCTGCCTGGGCAATCCAATACGAAGAAAGCTGGAACCTGCAATTTTACAAAGGAATGCTGTTCACCTAAATATTCAAAAAACTTTGACAAGAGTTAAGCCTTGTTTTACACTAGCGACGCACGCAGAAGAACACATGTGAAAACGGGCCAGACGCAAGCCTAAGCGCAAGCACAACATATGGATATGGATTGTTTTTCATATTTTGCTTATATATGCGTTTGTGCTTATATGGAAATCCGTTATTTCACAGTGAAATAAATTATTGTGTTTGTGCTTATGTATTATATAGATTCGTTATTTCAGTGAAATAAAGATTTGTGCTTGTGCTTATGCATGCGTTTGTGCTTATGTATTATACAGATCCGTTATTTCAGTGAAATAAAGATTTGTGCTTGTGCTTGTGCATGCGTTTGTGCTTATGTATTATACAGATCCGTTATTTCAGTGAAATAAAGATCTGTGCTTGTGCTTGTGCGTGCGTTTGTGCTTATGTATTATACAGATCCGTTATTTCAGTGAAATAAAGATCTGTGCTTGTGCTTATGCATGCGTTTGTGCTTATGTATTATACAGATCCGTTATTTCAGTGAAATAAAGATTTGTGCTTGTGCTTGTGCATGCGTTTGTGCTTATGTATTATATAGATCCGTTATTTCAGTGAAATAAAGATCTGTGCTTGTGCTTATGCATGCGTTTGTGCTTATGTATTATACAGATCCGTTATTTCAGTGAAATAAAGATCTGTGCTTGTGCTTGTGCATGCGTTTGTGCTTATGTATTATACAGATCCGTTATTTCAGTGAAATAAAGATCTGTGCTTGTGCTTGTGCATGCGTTTGTGCTTATGGTTGCGATGCTAGTGAAAACCAGGCTCTAGCGAACACTTCAACAGCGGAGTTTATCTCGGTACACGTTTTCACTAGCCATAGAGTTCTTTTCGTATGAGTGGGAAACCTACGGCACGGAACTACCGTCACGGCTCGGAATCGAAGACATTCTATTCAACCAATCACAGCGCTCAAAATCATCGCTCAACCAATCAGAATTCACGGTACCGTCACCGCAGGAACCGTACCGTAACTACTTCCCACTCATACGAAAACGACTCTAATAACAGATGTAAACATATAACCCTAATTTGACATTAGACTCACCTATTAAAACAGTGGGCAGCTGTAAGAACCCATCGTGTCCCTATCAATGCACCACCACATTGTTGATTTGATTGTCCCATTAATGATAAGGCAACCTGCCAAGGCCATTGTCCTGGCCAATTTATCTGTGCTGAAAGTCCTCTGGTTAATGATCGTAACCCACACATTCCTTGAAAAAGATAAATCACATACCATATATACAGTTATACATATACATTTAGTCGAACCTCCCGTAAGCGACCACCCAAAATGTCAAGCTTTGTGGTCGCTTACGAGAGGCGGTCGCTTACGAGATTCCAACTATAGTGATTTGACTTGGAACTGAACTTTTGGTATTTTGGAAAACTGGTCGCTTCTAAAGGAGAGGTGGTCGCTTACGAGAGTGGTCGCAACCAGAGGTTCAACTGTATTCTTAAATGAGCTATATAAGACAATTTATTTATTTTGGAAATCACTTCAATATGAAGTGACTGTTGCAAGGTGTGATTCAATGTTATGTGAGTTTGAGCTTCGCATTACTGAGTTATAGAGGTTTTAAATATGAAATGAAAACCAAAAAAAGTTTCTGTAGTTTCAAAATGTCAGTAACTTTCACTAGGAAGTCTTTGTATGATAAATGCCTCCTTTTGCTTTTTGAGATTTCAAACCGGCTCTTATAACTCACAGATGCAAAGCTCCAAATCAGACAATATCGTCAAAGTCCTGCAACTATAGAAAAAGTTGATAAATATCAACTTTAAAAATTGGAAAATTATCATGATAAATAATTTGGATTTATATTTTTCCATAACATTGGTTTTCATTTTTTACTCAAAGATTTTTTTAAATTAAAATACAGGTTTTACTAAGACCCGAGCAGATAGATAGATATTTTTATCATTATTGGCCTCCTCCGCATCCAACTCGAATTCAAAAACCCTTCTCTTCTTACTTTCCTTCTTCGTCGCCAATCTCCTCTCATTAATTCGACACAGGTATACCAAAACAAACATAGATGGCAAGAATAAGGAGATGATGGGATCAGTTGCCTGCGGAGGAAACTATTTGCACTAGGTTTCCTTTCCTTTCCTTTCCTTTCCTTTCCTTTCCTTTCCTTTCCTTTCCTTTCCTTTCCTTTCCTTTCCTTTCCTTTCCTTTCCTTTCCTTTCCTTTCTTTCCTTTCCTTTCCTTTCCTTTCCTTTCCTTTCCTTTCCTTTCCTTTCCTTTCCTTTCCTTTCCTTTCCTTTCCTTTCCTTTCCTTTCCTTTCCTTTCCTTTCCTTTCCTTTCCTTTCCTTTCCTTTCCTTTCCTTTCCTTTCCTTTCCTTTCCTTTCCTTTCCTTTCCTTTCCTTTCCTTTCCTTTCCTTTCCTTTCCTTTCCTTTCCTTTTGTTTGTATGTCTATTTGTTAATTATGTTGTCGTTTTGGGTATTAACGCTGTATTCTAATCTGTACAACTAGTACAGTATGTATTACAAGGCTGTACCTTCATGGTGATTGGAATGTTCTGGTGATACAAATTCATAACTCATGGCCACTTTAGTTCTTGTCTCCCCTGACACCACAAACCGCACCCAAAGAGCACCATTCGATGATCGTATAGCACGAGGCTTGTTATTACCACAGTACTTTCCAATAAGTGGTGCGTATTGAGTAAACCCATTGCGCACTTCTACGTAATCTTTGGTGCACGAAGGATCTGCATTTCTCTGAAAACTGAATTCATCAAACTTCAGGATATATTTCCCTTGTGTCGTCGTTTCTGTTGTTAGCTTCCATATACACTGTTTAACGCTGGTAAGACGCGATTCTCCAACCAATCGGTTTCCTGTTCTATCACAACGTGTTTCTCCGCCATGTTTTTCTGAAATGAAATTTTTTAACAATGATTATGAAACTAATTGATAATTTATGAGCAAGCTACAGTATTGAAAAAGATGGCGGCTGGTACATTTGACCACAATTCTTTGTGCAGAAAATTGTGAAAACATCAAAATTTGACGTATCAAACAGTTTGTAGCACTGATTTAGAATTGGCTCAGGTTTATTTAACTAATAATAATAATTAATTAATTAATTAATTGAATAATTAATTAATTGAGTCACGTGAGACATGTATGTATGTACGTGTTTTAGTACTCCGTACCTATTGGACATCCGTAAAGTTCGGTGCGCATCGACACAAAATTATGCCGCTCTTGTGGCCAAAAGCGGATAACTTTACTTCTGATAGGAACCTTGAGCACATGGCGTGTAATTGAATTTCTGTCGCTGTTAGCACGGAATCTCTGAAAACAAAAATGATAGATTAGCTGTACAAATTGATTATATTTATTGTAGATTCTGTTGATTCCTTGTCAGCCTCTAAAGCACGGGTATTTGGGTAATATAAGACACGATCAATTAGATATACAGCTTCAATGTTAATTTATTTTCGTGTGACACATAAATATTTCCGATTTCTCCCAAGAATACGGAAATTTATCACCGCCACTTGTAAAACGAGTACCTTTCATGTAAACAAAAGTCGATTACCTTGATTCTCCATTCCGACACGCCTACTTTACGAGGCACGTAATAGTCCCGCCAGTTTCGATTGTCATCCATCCACGTAAGCTTATACGATTTGACCCACTGATTCAAGGCTCCACCAAAACCTTGAGTAGCTACCTGCGTTACCACATAGTCGTCCTGCAGGTTTATCTGTAACCATGGAAACCGGTCTTGTTCACTTGCTGTCCAGCCTTGAGGCCATGACGTAATATTGAGCCGCGCACGATTTGCACCATATTTGGAGTGCTCGTGATTCCAAGCTGAAGATGCCTTCAATTGATTATCCTTGATGGCGCCGTTCGCGAGACCTAATGGCTCGATGCAGTCACCTGGAAAAAAATATAATTGAGATATTTGGCCCCAATAAAAAGGTGACAGCAACGCGCAAATTCAATTTAGTAGAAAGAAACTCGCGCTTTAGAAGTAATTAATAATTAAGCGACCACCCTCGGGGAATTGGCAAGTGGCGGCTAAATAGAGGTTGGCCGCTAAATAGAGGTTGGCCGCTAAATAGAGGTTGGCCGCTAAATAGAGGTTGGCAGCTAAATAGAGGTTGGCCGCTAAATAGAGGTTGGCCGCTAAATAGAGGTTGGCCGCTAAATAGAGGTTCGACTGTATTAGGATGTTTTCACTTGATATACCTACCGAAGGTGCATCCATAGAGCTCAATTCTAAGACCAACGTTTCCCTGCCAAGTCTTTGGTCGTATAACAATCTCTTCAGCATTAATTGGGACCTTGAATAAGTGGCGAACTACAGAATCTCTGTCGGTATTCGCATCAAAAATCTTCCAAAACAATGGGCATGTATTAATAATAATAATAATGTATTGACTTGTATAGCGCAGGTATCAATTGGAACATTTTCAACTGCGCATTATAAAGCCGTTATTTGTCTTCATGCATTAGTAAATAAAATTCCTTTAAGCCGAGTTGTTACTTCGTGGCAAGCACATAAGCGCATGTGAACACGGGCCCGACGCAAACGTAATGTCGCAACAACTAGAAATGGAAAAAAAAATGATTCTTGCGCATCCTGCTTCCGCTTGCGTCAGGTCCATTTTCACAGCGACATCAGTAAGGTCTCATGTGCTTGCGTTGGCAGCGCTTATGTTTACGTTGCGTCGCTAGTGAAAAACTGTCTTGTATATTTCAGGCCCCGTCCATACACCTATTTCAAAAATGGTTGCCGGGGACATCAGTCCATAGGCAATAGGTTATAGGTCGTTCCACGACCGAACTGCATTATGGTAACAGCATGAATGACATGTATGCCAGAAATATTTCATAAAATTCCATTCAAAATGGACTCGGATGTCCTAGACAACTTTTTTTGAAATAGGTGTATACATTTTCAAACGATTTCAAAGTCCGTTTTCGAATAGTTTGCCAGTGGACGGAAAGGCCAAAACGTAGAAAATAAATTATTTTCAAAAAAAAACGGAGCACGGAGCACCAGTAGTATTCAATAGAGGTTAGAACAGTTGCAAGAGCTCAATTAACTCATTCAACACTGATAGCGTGAGGGAGGATTTATGGAAGGTAAAATGTACAATTTTGACAATGATTATTTTTCGACTCACCTTTTCGATGGCCCGTTCCTGGTAATTAACGTAGCCATGTTTTCTGTCATACCAACTCACTTGGTAACTCTTTACCCATTCATTAAATATTTGGTTTCCATATCCCTGGGTAGCAATGGCTGTGATAATATGCCAACCGTTCAATTTGATCTTCAACCAGGGATTTTGATCTCTAGAGTCTGCAACCCATCCTTGAGGCCACTCCCTGTTATTTAGCCTTGCTTGCTGGGGTCCATATTTGTGAGCAGACATCCAGGAAGATGAAGCAGTCAGTTGCGAATCACTTATTGCTTTGCTTTGAAGGCCAAGTGGGTGTCCACATTTTTCTGTTAAACAAAGACAAATTGTCGGTACATTTTTATTTTTTTTGTTTTGAAAAGCCATCATTGATATAATGGACCGTCTTGATTGGTCACCATTCCCCGAGCACATTTCGACTTGTCATGGCAGTCTTAGCGTATTTCCCGGGCGCGCAATGCATCAGTTCGGGTGACAATGGACGATAAATGTTGTTTTGGGGGGGGGGGGGGGGGGGGGGGGGGGGGGGGATAACTGACAGGGTAGTAACGTCCTCAACATTTTGGCGAGCCTAAATGCGCACGACTCGTTTCTACCGTATACGGACTGCTGTGTGAATTTAATTAGCTGGTAACAGCTACAAGTGTTTTATACAAGTTACATACATATTTCCCTGCCCAAAGGATTATGATTTGTATAGCCGTGAATGAAATTCAGTAACAATAGTCAAAAACTACTTACTTGATGGACTAGGCTGTCTGCTATCTCGTTGGAGACTGATGGTGTTGCCACCTATAGGTTTAATAATTTGAGCTTCTGTAGTCCAAGTTGCTTCGAATCCTTTACTAGATACAAATCCGTTGGTGTGGAATTTAAGCCACAGTTTATCAGATGAACCCATGATCATTAAAGGGGCAGTACGTCCGCAATACCTGCCAAGAAATGGAGAGTTCTGTGATTCGCCGTCACGAAGTTCGACGTAATCAAATCGACAGTCAACTCCTCCTTCGAGTTCAAATTCATTGAATCCAATGGCGATGAGCTTGTTGTCGGGAACTCCAAGAACCCAAACACAATCCACGTTATTGCCATAGTAGTATGGATAGCCAGGAGAGTACAGATCTCCACTTGGCTTAACAAAGTTTCCTCCACATTCTAAAATAATAAGAACAATTGGTGATCTAATCAACGGGAAATGGTCTTAATGATTCCATTACTAACATTTAAAAAAATTGGTCATTTAAATAAATAGGCCATTTACACTTATATTCATTTGGATATAGCAAAGCACATTTATATATATATTTGTTACATTTTTGTTCACGTTTTAACGAGTTTTGTAGCTCCTAGGTGATACGTGTTTAAATAAAGTATTATTATTATTATTATTATTATTATTATTATTATTATTATTACATTTCAAATTTTGTAAATATTAGGATTTTTTATCTATTTTTATTATTATTATTATTTGTTTCGATTAAATATTATTATTATTATTATTATTATTATTATTATTATTATTATTATTATTATTACATTTATTATTATGTAAATTATTATTTTTTTATCTATTTTTATCTATTATTTGTAATTATTTCGAGAAATATTATTATTATTATTATTATTATTATTATTATTATTATTATTATTATTATTATTATTATTATTATTATTATAAATAAATTAGGACACAATCTTACCTCCAGATGGAGGAGTATGTGGACGGGGCGTGACCGGTTTAAAGGGGGTTGTTGGAATTCGACCATCCCCCGTGTGGGCAGTCCAGTAGGCTTGGAAACCACCGGCTGTAACAGATGTGTCCGAGTTGAAAACAACTGTCATTTCATTCGTTGAACTGTCCATAGAATTAATTCTCGAGGATCCATCATTTCCACAAAGCCGCCCTAGTTCTGAAGACGCTACAGACGGACCATCGTAGACAATCAAGTAATCAAATCGACAGCCAGAGTCAGCTTCAAGATTGAAATTGGAAAATTCGAGGCGGATTTTGTAGTCTTGTGGGACTTGGATGTTCCAGTGGCACATTTTGTTAGTTGGATAGTTCTGGGGATACTGGGGACTCTGAAAAACTCCAGTGAGTGCAGTAAGCCTTCCACCGCAACCTGTATTTACGATAAAAATAACTGTTTATTTAAGTGTCCAATGTATTTTAGCGCTTACGCACTAATTGGGAGACACTGTACTCTCACACACACTACCACTACATTCTAATATTCTATGCATACAACGATCAGCTCACTAGTTCGTTTTTATTGAGGGAGGAAAACCGGAGTACCCGGAGAAAAATCCTCGAAGCAAGGGAGACAACGAACTGACAAACTCAAATCACATGTGATTCCAGGTCGATCCGGGAATCGAACCCGGGACACAGAGGTTACAATCAACATGACAATGAATCAAGCAACATGACAATTTATTTTTCGAAATATTGACTTAAGGATTGGAATTTAGAATTAATGATTAAGATTTACCTCGGGGTCCTGGTGCTGGAGGTTTGGTAGTAACGGGTGGTGTTTCCGTAGTTGGGAATCGCCCTAGCCCATCAACTGCCCTCCAAGTAGCATAAAAACCAGTTCTTGTGTCAGAGGCATCAGAAAAGAAGGCCACGTGCAATGCATCTCCAGATGATTTGATTAATGGCGGGACTGTATTCCCGCAAAACCTCTCCTTGAGTGCAGCGTGTTGATTACTGCCATCTCTGATTTCTATGTAATCGTATCGACAGGTTGAATCTCTTTCAAGATCAACTGTTCGAAACTCTAGCTCAACTTGTTCTTCAGCGTCAACCTTGATTGTCCAGCTACACTTTTTATTGATAGGGTAGTTGGAAGGGTTATTAGGACTCTTGATAGTACCACCACTTCCTCTCAGGGTGAGGTCGCATCCACCTGAATAAAGGAAAATGTTACTTATACTGTAGAATTACCTTACCATCAAAAATAATTTGCTAGCCGTGATGTACTCAAATCGAAATTCCGTGAATTTAAACTTTTAAGCAAACAATAAAAACTAAGGTCACTTTCCATGTGGCCAGACTGACCGGTCTTTCAATTAGCTAATAGTCGTTTTCGTATAAGTGGGAATAGTTACGGTACGCGTTCGTGACTGCGGTGACGGTACCGTGCCGTGCCCAAGCATTCTGATTGGTTGAGCAATGATTTTGCGCGCTGTGATTGGTTGAATAGATGTCTTCGATTTCGTACCGTGACCGTAACTCCGTGCCGTAGGTTTCCCACTCATACGAAAACGACTCTGTATGCTGCGACTTCTCAAATAGCTGCCAACTTGAACACACGGACAGAACGCACGAAAAGGACTACCTGATGTCAGGTCTCCATTTTCAGGTTCATCCACACCGTACTGGTGCGTTCCGTAATTAAAACAAACAAGACGCTCTATATAAGCGTTAACTCGGCGGGCTTCAGCAATGAGCAATGAGCCTTTGGTTTCCTACATAGAGCGCATGCGCCTTGGTACCCAGTTGGCGATTAGTGGCCATAAGAAAAAGAATGCCCATTTTTTTACTCGGCGTTCCACAGACAGCCCGCCGATTAAATAGCGTCTGGGCCCTAAGACGACGATAGAGAAAAAATACATACATACCAGGTAATGTTGTCGGTGCTATAGTAGTTCTGATATAAGGCGTAGTAGGTGGCGGCAAAGGTGTGATTCCACCTAGAGCATGCCACTCCATTCGAAATCCAGACTCAGTTTCACTGGTATCAGAGTTAAATTCTAGGTAAAGCATATTACCAGAAGACGTCACTACCGAAGGATATGTCCTACCACAAAGTCTGTTTATGAATATAGCACTAGAGTCTCCTCCGTCTCTGATTTCAAGGTAGTCATAGCGACAGCTACGACCATTTTCCACATTGAAGGCAACAAATTGTAGCTGCACTTTTGTCCCTGTTGGTGATAGGATAGTCCACTTGCACTGTTTGTTGTTGGGGTACTTGTCTGGAAAGTTAGGCGACGATATGATTCCATGAGTGCCATGTGCGTTGCCGCCACAGCTTCGAGGGACTGTTGGAGCTACAGGAACAAACAGTCGAGATAAAATAAGTTGAAGGCAAACAGTTCAACATGAAAAAGAATAATTCCACTGAATAACATCATCAAAAGCAGAAAATTTATAATAGATAAGGAAAAATACTTCCACTGAATAACATCATCAGAAGCAGAAATATATAATGGAAAAGGAAAACATAGCCCAGAGTTTAGTCCACTAGATATGGAATTACGCGACGCCCCAAGTATTTCCATACTTCCGTCATGATTTTGATGTTTGACGAATACTAATTAGATAAGCGCGACAATGTATGTCAATATTTTTATTTCTGCGCGTCTTACAGTAAAAAGGAAAACAAACACGACTAATGACGTGTTTACACGTGCGTGATTAGTTTATCTGTAAGTTTACAGTGAAATAATTACAATCTAATTTGTAACTGAAACTGAGAAAACTCGTTTGGTAGTATAAGCCAGATCGGTCACGCGACAAATAACACTATTCGTCTCAGTAAAATAATCATTTACAGCCACAAAACGACCCAGTGTGACCACAAGTAATGTCCTAAATTCTCAGCATATAAATACTATAACTGTTCATGAAATCCAAGAATATAGTGTGTTTGAACAACCTCCATACCTTTTGTAGGAATCCCATTACCAGTTATATCCGTATTAGGAAGAAACGCTGTATGTGGAAAAGAATATTCAGTTTCCCAACGAGCAAGAAATCCTGGTCTTGTATCACTGGAATCGGAACGGAATTCCACCCATAGTGACCTTCCAGATGATGTTATCGTAGCAGGTTTACTGGAACCACAGAATTTGCCTATCATGTGACTGCTGGGAGACGCTCCATCTCTGATCAACACGTAGTCGTATTTGCAAACCGATTCAGGCTCCAGCTCAAAGGCATCAAAGATGAGTCTAACTTTCCCTCCAACAGACAGCGTCTTCAACATCCATACACATAATTGATTCACTGGGTAATGTGCAGGGTAGCTTGGGGAGGTTAACGTGCCGCGGCGCCCAGTTTGCGTACCACCGCATACACCTGGAAACAAAACCGTTCAAGGGTTTAGTATTTTGTATTCAAACACTTTGATGAAACACTTTGGAAGACTTTAACGAGAATAGAACATGTCCTATTTTCTTTGATCTTTAATTACAGATTTTAAGGGTGGACTAACCTATTTATTTCGACTGTTGCTAAGGAAAATTTGAAACCTCAAAAAAATCGTAAAATTCAAAGAGAAGAGAAGGGACTTATAGGAAGTGATTGTAAGAGAGAAAGCTTTGTCATAGCATGACGTCATCAACTGACGTCACAATGACGTCATCAAAACAGAAAACGCTCTTTTTTTCCAAGGATTTATAAGATACTGTAAATCTATGATTATACACTTGTTCTACAACACAAGGAGCAGACAACTGAGCATGGATTTGGCATTTAAATGAAAAATGATTTTTTTATGGACGTTTTTCGAGCTGTTTTTAAGGATTAAATTCCATAACTTCTCATATTGTCTTCAGTTTTTAAAAAGCATGCTCAGCAATGTTGACTAGGTCGTTGTTGATATTCTAGGTTAGAAAAAAATAACCCTCAGTGAACGTGCTCGGAAATTTTGAAGGTTTTTGAAAACGAGAATCTGCGCATGCGCAGTGAAGTCTTGTTAAATTTACCGTTCTTTTTCAGCATTGAATTGATGGATTTCGGAAAAGAATCCTACGCAAATGTTTAGACAGTTCTCTATTCTGTCATTTGGCATAAAAAATATCATGCAGCAAATACGTTTTGATTTTCCTGTTGTACCCAAGCAGGAGATACGCGAATTTTATGACTTTCAATTCATAAATTGTATGCTTGCTCGTTTCTGCTAAAACGAAATGTAAAACCCCTAGAGAGAAGTAGGATGTTTAACATGGCTATAAAATATCAAAATTTCAGAAAAAAATCCTCAACAAAGCTAACGAATTGAAGACATGTAAAACCCCATAGCAACGCCGTTGCATAGTAACGAAATAGGTTAGTCCACCCTTAAAAGGTGCAGCATTATCTCCTCATAATAAATTACTGCAGAATCTAGAACTAGAATTACTAGAACAATAGAGTCGTTTTCGTATGAGTGGGAAACGAAGACATCTATTCTTGGTTTTCACATGACGTCATCAAAAAGCTAAAATCCAAACTATTCACCTCACAAAACTGTTTGTTGGATATGTTGTTTATATCGTTATAAGAAAAGTCTTACCAAAATAATTTTGTAACTTAGATGTTTGGTTTTCGTTTTATTGCGAGTCAAATTCTGTCACGCAATACAGTCACGCATTTTCAAAAGCCATAGAAATAGGAAAATTCGTTTGAAATAATACGATTTTAACTTAGTAGATGATGGGTAACTTTAATTTGGTGAATATAGCTATTGAAAAATTGAAGTATTTGCAATTAAACATGATTTTCAGTCTTCCTGAATTGGCCGCCATGTTGGTGTCGCTCGATGCGACACCAACATGGCGGATCCATACATTTTAACTAAATTATGAGCATAAGCGATCGCTCATATCTTCGTATCTAAAACTTCTTTCAACTAAAACTTCGGCTGAGATATATGGTTTCGGCTGCTCTTTCGGCCTATGTAGGTTTTGTTCTATATAAGTCCCGGGAAAATTTTCGATGACGTAGGTGAAAGCCAAGAATTCAACCAATCACAGTGCACAACTGAAATCATTGCTCAACCAAACAAAATGCTTGGACACGGCACGGTAAGAGCAGATTTCGTATGACTGTGAAAAACGGCACGGTCACGGCACGGATTCATTCGAAATCCTAAATCATCACGGTCACGGTACGGCACGTCCGTGCCGTAAGTTGTTCACACAGTCAATGAAAATGGCTAAGAGCAGTGCAATTAAACGTTAATTTGCACTGCAGTGCAATTAGTACAAACTACAAACGTATTCATTAGTAACACAACTAAAACAAAAATTACTTGTTTCTGACTGGCTGTGAATTTTTTCTGAACCTGAGCAATAAATTTTAATTTTAATTTTAATTTTACCACTTGTAATTTTTTGATCGGGAATGTATACTTTTTCTATATGCATGGTGTCATTAATAATATTGGTATAGGAAATGCCACCTTACTTCTCGAAGGATTAATGAAAAATGCCACTTGTATTTGATGAAAGTGTTTTATACCACTCGTACTCGTGGTTAAAGCCACATAAAATACGCGTGGTATTTTTCATTAATTATTCTGGAACCGTACGCGTGGTATTATTTCCTATGCCAATATTATTAATGGTAACCATAAATATGTCTCGCCCTTCGCCCAAATTCCACTATATGTTGATTATATGATTACCTATACAACCAAGTCTTTTTTGGTCAATACCTAGTTGATATTCCTACTAGTTGGTATTCAGCATTAGAGTTTAAATACATCACGATACAAACTTATATGACCGTGATGATTGATTCACATTACATATACATCTGACTTTCAAACAGTTATTATCAATTATTATAGTTATCCTATAATTAATCATACTCTATCTGGGAACAATAGTCAACATATTTTATTTTATTGGTTGTAAGTGATGTTCAATTTGATTCAATCAAGGGTTAGACAGCAGCTTTGCAAGGGAAAACGAAATAGCGTTTACACTGGTACTTAGTATTTTCAGTAATATTTACCCATTTCATTCTGGTGATGACAAATGTACTAAAATAAATCACGGGAATAAATAAAATCGTGATGAGATGCTAAGTGGCATTTGAAAACGAACCAATCCTTTTATAAATCCTTTGTTTGATTTGGTCGCAGATTTTACAAATAAGTCCATTTCTCGATATACGGGTATATCAATTTCTATAGTCGGTCAATCAATACTAAAACACGAGAATATTGCATCAGTATAAAAATGGCAATTCAACTGAACACTTGTTTGATTGCTATACACCGACACCAGAGGAGGTCTGAATAGTATCCCAGAATGCATTGCGTTTCGTATTATATTATCGTTTTTTCGTGACGTCATCACTTTCTCACAACCGGCAAGACGACAAGAAGTAATGGCGGCGTTTAGGCCTATATTCCTATTGCTGGATACTCAGCGCCTGTCTTCGATGATATTCGGTTATTATACGTTCACTGCGTATCAAAAGAAGAGTTCTCGGTTTCCGTAACCGGCCTGGAAGGGCTTGAAGCTGTTTTTAGGATGGTTCACATCAGTTTTATCGACAAATTCAGCGAGAAACGTGTTGCGTTGGTCCCTTGCTCGACAATAGACCACAACTATTCGATGGACTCTCTCTTCAAAGATGTTCGCAGCCCAGCGCTTGTTCGCCTAACAACATCGTAACAGTTTACGTCGAGATGCACCAGTGCATATCCTCTTCGCGCGTTTCTCTTTTGGTTTATGTGGCGTATTGCCCGTACTAACATACGTTCGCTTTGAGCTTTCATCCATAATTCTGAAAAAGTAAAAGTTTATATTAGTTACTCCCTTTTAGCGTATCTATTAGAACACAAGTTATTGATTTCAGCAACGAAAGAGTTGTTTTGTCACATGCCGTGACGCGTTGTCACGAATGCTTCAGAGCAATGAAATACGACCACAAGTATCAAAAAATGTCTAACTTCGGAGCCAGTAAAACTATCTAAAACGTGGAGTAACTTTGAGTAATTTTATATACAGACGTTCTCCAAGCCTTACAGTACGATAACGTGTTATTAAAATATAAAATACTCAAGTCAGTAATAAGAATAAAGCGGTTTTTGGTGAGCGCCTATCACTCAAATTTTCAAAGCGTAGTGAATACCCTTTGTAAGCTACTGATTTTTTCAAAAGACAGCGAGAAAATCATGAGATAAAGTCTTCAGGGAAGTAGTATTAATGCACTGGAAACATGTAATACAAATCTTACCTTCATTGCTGGCGATATTGATCAAAAAATCTTGCTTGTAAAACACTAACAAATCACATTCTTGAAGACTGGAAGCGTGAACTTCACAACATTTCTCCCGCAATGCATTCTGGGATACTATTCATACCTCCTCTGCACCGACACTGAGTCTCCACTAGTTTAACCGCTAGTCCCTATATGAACCGCTCTATCTTTGATCAATAATTATTAATAATTGACTCCTGTCATTAGTTTGTAGTCCAATCCTACCCTAGAAAAATTAGTTTATATACTTCTAGAAAAGGTCAACCACGACATTTGCATAACGTTAATCCATCTCTAACCTTGCGGTTCGAGAAACATTTCTGTCTTTTGTGCTTTGGGTTTCCTAACTGCATAGATCAGTCAAACCCACATGGAAAGAATTTAGGAGGGTCTTCCTTGAAAGTATGTTCTAGATATCAACCATTGCTGGTCAAAAATAAAAGCTAAATGTCGTTATTTTCTCACGACAATTTGTGGATTCTAAGTCTTTACAGCCAAAAAAGGTATCTGATTCGGTCTGTTAGATATTCATTCTGCGCTCGTAATTCAACATACAATACTTGCCAACACGAGAAAACATACCTAATTTGAAAACACCAATGCAACTGGATATACCGTAGATTCAAGTTTCATGAACTTACCTTGAAATTCCTGTGATATTGTTTCTGAAAAAAAGGAAGAACTATTTCAGTAATTTGTAATGAAAGTATAAAATGGATTGAAATATTAATCATTCAGTAGATGAAGGGTGTCATAGAATTAATGGGGTACTGTGTACACATAAGACTCTGGTTTACCATATGCAGCGGTCATGCAAACACCCAACACTTGGATGGAGGTCAATCTACATTATCCTCATATGAAATCAAGTCATAAAAGACATCAAGGGCTAAGCAATTTGGATGCTCTTAGAACGGTGAATTATTATACATTCACTACCATTAAGACTTCGTTAACAGCATTACAATTGATAGGAATAACACCAATGCAAGTGAGACCCTTATATACTGTATTATAAATGTACATGCCATGGAATCGGCCTTTCAATTCTGTACATTGTTCTTCAAAATCTTTCCATGGCACTTAAGTGCTAATATTTTCACCTAAGCAGTTTGTCTGGCCAAAGGGAATGGTGATACTCTTTTTAAAGACTGATCTAAGATTTAGTGATGATACAATATGACTGACTTGTTGATGCTACTAAAATCAAAGCACATAGCTGTATATAGTTCAACTAAAAGTATTCCAAACTTCGCCGGAGCAAAAGCCTTAGTACACTAAGTACAGATTTATGAGTTTACTTACCATCACAAAGTAATAGAAGATTAACAGCTAGTGTAACCAACGTGCTAATGCTCAGCTTCATGGCTCCTGATGATGTTCTCACGGTGGCGCTAGATCTAATGGCTGGAGCGGATTGCTGGTTGACCGCTGTTGTATTGATAAAGAAGTGCACTGGACCAAGCACTGAAACGTTTCAATTGTCTCTCAGGTATTGATATTACCTTGTGACAGCATAATGATAGTATTTGACTGGGCCATAGTAGGAAGAACGTAAGGACCAATCACAAAATGCCTGTATAAGGATCTTCTTAATGTTGACTTTTTCTTCTTATTTGCATGTGAATCATTTGGCGTCAAATTGAACACCCATGACCTCAAATGCACTGGTTTATCAAAGAACACCTAAGGAGCCGATTGAGTCCAAATTTTATACAGCGCATTTTAATGTGTCCCATAGATCCCACAATTGTTCAAAAGTACAAAAGCTTTAAATTAAAGTGATTTTATTTAGCGTAACTTATTCACTTTTTGATAATTGAAATTGAGTTATGATTTTTTTTCGAGTTTTCAATAAACATAAAAAACGGGTCTTCATTTATGGACATAAAAAATGCCCACCATAAAGATGCCCGAGGGCCAGAAACGAGTGTAGATTTCACAGCCTACAGCAAACGTTGGAGTCAAAACAGGAAAACAAAGGTTTTTACAGTGCGCTAATCGACCACAATTAATCTTATCAACAAAACATGAAATGCATCAGAAAACATCATCGCAACGGGTAAAGAAGCTTTCGTGACATACTTTACGAAGCTGCAGGGAGCGCCAGACTTCCTGTGTATAGTCTCAATTCGCAAATTATGTTGCAAGTTTAACACATTTATTTGACAGGTTCTTCACAGCAAATGCAAACATCGATTATCAGTACAACAACAACTGATAGGATTTTGTTAGCTTAAACAACTTTTCAAGAAAATGACATCAACATAAACCCATCAACTGTAAGCTGTTTATAATCGTTACTGTCCTGCGGCATAGTAGTTGCGCTGCATTGTCGTCGTCACAGTTTTGGACTTTCAAGACGATCATGCACGGGTTTACATATTCATATCGGATTATATATAACTTTCCCGTTTGTTTTGAACGAATATGATTCCAATTAAAACTTCTGTTTGACCCTCGACGCCAAAGATTAATTGATGAAAACAAGGCATCATCTCTTGATGAAAGTCTTTTCATTTCACTGAATGAACTTCCGGGCCATTGTGCTGCGCCAATGCAAATAAAAATTATTAATATCTGGATTTTCGATACACATCTTTGGAAAAAGAACGGACAGGTCGCGGTGTTCTAAATGTGTTCACTTTTCGTTTGCTACTGAGGGCAAATGAAGAATCAGCCAAGTGCTTTTTGCAAGGAGTCTGGAGACCAAGTTTAATTCGCGGAGGGGTGTGTGGTTCTATGAAGTCCCACACGTGTGGGTCTGATACTTTGAAGGTAAGCAAACTGGTAAGATGTTGATAACCTGTGTTTTAACGAAATGAAGTATGAACATAGGGTTCTAAAGTGCCATAAATAATAAATAAAATAAATACTACATGCATATATCCCGTCAAAAAGAAGCTCATTAAAGACTCGTAGAAATCGCTATCACACACTTCTTACTCCATTTAAATATTCTAAACACCCAACATTCATCTCACTAGTTCATTTTTGATTGTGGGAGGAGTCCCTACTGTTAAAGTACATGTAGAAGTACCTGCATTTGTAGCAAAGTCGAGGGGATAAATACCATCATCATTGCAAATGCTGGAATCGGCGCCTGTTTCAACGACATAAAATGGAAGAAAAAACATTTCACAATTCAATTGTTTTAGTGGGAACTTCATATACTATTTGGAAGAACGCCGTTTATTTTAACTTTTTTATTCTGTAATCGGAGTACAGAATAAAGCTCACTTTTCAGAAATGGTGACTATTGTGATAATCTCGCAAGGAATTACACTCCCAAACGCGAAAGACCATCAAACTAAAACAAGGAAGTAAAAAACACTAGCGGTTTTCCACAAAATTTGGGGGATTACTGAAATTGTTTTTATGGGTGTGTACTATGTGCCATGCTTCTCAAACTGTCTCCGCCTATGTTTTCAACATCCTGCACATACTCAAGAAAGCATTCTCTCGATCTCCTGGAATGTGATCCAAATAATACATACGCAAAGCCGCCTTCACGCAGATTGTTATGTTTTCTTCTTACATTCCTTATGGCTTACCACAATTGCCAATATTTCTGATCCAGAAGAGAAAAACAACGTACCTTGGAATATCAAGAAGCGAATAAGACGTTCCTTGTCGTAAGACGCAGCAATGCATAAAGGTGTATTTCCGAGCCAGTTTCTAGAATTGATGTCGCATCCTGCATAAACGATAGAACGCCCATTTATTTCCGTGATAGTGGCAGAAAAAAATGTGACTTGTGATTGACATCAACTTACCAGCTTGGATAAGTGTCGTTAGTACGTTGAAATTATTTTGACTGCTTTGGCTTGCACAAGCAAACGTTGCGATATGAAGTGGACCATCTTGACAAGACGTCTGATAATTAATATCAGCTCCTACATGTATTTGAAAAGAATACAACTAATCATACATACAAAATTATATAACTCAGTGTTCCTGACCCATAAGATGGCTGCCATCGGCCATAGGAACCCTCTATTCAGGTTCGGGGGAGGGGGGAAGGGGGGAGATAGTGGGTGGCAAGAAGATAGTAAAAAGTAAAAAGTACTGAGAATTGTACTATTTTTTTTATATATTTTTTTCTGTTAAATACGTACCCCCTTCAATTTTGGGTTATGTACGACCCTGCTGTAGATACATATTTCAAGTTAGTCACCCTCGAATGACAAAGGTGTGGTCCCAGAGAATCATATTACATGTAGGAGTTGTTATTTAAACTAAAACTACCCAAATTCCCTGATTTTTCACACAAAAAATCTCATTTTGAATGTTACTTGAATTTGTTTCACCACAATGTTCTTGTTTAGTGCAAGACGTTCATGAAGAATATGGCTGCAAATATAAACTCCCATGATCCTTCAGGATCTCGCCTTTCATACTTTTTGATTATTATTTATTATTATTATTTGGGAGACTACTTTCATATTATATTGAAATAGGTATACATGTACATATTATACTATATGCAAGTGTTATTTCTAGGATAAATTTGCTTACCATGTTTTAACATGTACTCTACAAGGTCTTTGCTTCCACTCATGCATGCACACTGCATAAAAAATATCAGAATTTCATGAAAATCCATTATTGCTTAGTTGGAAAGGCTAACATGACTAGTACCCCGTTCACACCATTAGGCTTAAACATGGTTTAAGGTGGTTTAACTAAACAGGTTTAGACAATTATCTACAGACGCCATGGAACTTTTGGCACAAAACTACTAGTAAACTGTCTTTTGTGTTGCACAGCATAAATTCAAGGTAGTTTGATTCTTGTGAAATTAAATGCTCTCGAATTAGAGAAGCGAGAATAAACCTAGTTTAACTAAACAAGGTTTGGTGTGAATGGGGTATTAGTTAGCGACCACCACCAGCCAGGTGAATAACTGGTTATTCACCTGGAGGTCATTACATACACTCTATAACCTCCATGGCACATCCAAGACAATTGAATAAATAAATAAATAAATAAGAAGGACACCACCCCCGAATCAAAATCTTACCAAAAATGGGGTAAGTCCAGCATTTGAGTTACATGTAGGTTGTCTTGAATTGAGATCTATGTTAGTTTCCTCCAATGCAGATATAACATTGTTGACAAAATTTAGCTTTCCACATTTCTAAAGAAAACATGTACAAAGTAGAACTCAAAAAATTGTACAAAGTACTAAGAAATAAAAATACTAGTATATTAATATACAGACATTGACTGTACCTTAATCATATTACAAATATCAGATATAGAGTACTGATTTATCTTTTCATGGCTAGACAGGACAGCATCATCTTAAAAATAAAAACATGAAATGTAAGATAAAACATTATTTTGTAACATCATTGATTGTGTTTATATCCTTCTGAAGAAATGTGAATAAATGGACATTAAAAATACATTAGGCCCATTTATATGAAAGGAAATAAGTCGCAGCTTCACTTAGATAGGCGCCACTAAGCTGTACGTGGCTTAGGAAAGTCGTGAACAACAATGTATAAATAGGTGAAAACTACCCAAGCTGTGGCTTATGCTGTGGCTTAGTTGAAAATTTGCAGTTTTGACCCATTTATAGAAGTTGTTCAAGACTTAGTGAAGCCATTAAATGGGCCTCACACGTATATTGTATCTATAAATTCCATAATGCATGGCCATGCAGGTCAGAGTTCCCAGTGCATTTGAATATTTATAAATGCATGAAACATAAAAGGTCCATGGTCATACTTTTTGAAAATATTTTTAATTTTAAAACTTAATTTCGGGTCTGTGACAAATACATTGGAAGACTGGGTACAAGTGTTATAACCATTGAGATAGCAGTTCTTCAATTTTGATAATACAGTCGAACCTCCTGTAAGTGACCACCCAAAATGTTAAGCCATGTGGTCGCTTACAAGAGGTTTCAATGATTTGACTTAATTGGAAACTTTTGGTATTTGGAAAACTGGTCACTTAGGAGAGGTGGTCAACATTTTTGCTGCTCACCTTTTGTTTGTATGGTTCTTATTCTGTGTTTTCTGTACTGGTGAAGTAATATTATAATTGCCACAATTACAATCCAGTTAGCCAGAATTGTTTGCACAACCAAGGAACATAAACATCTCCATTCAATAGAGAAGAAAACATGATGTATAAAGTCATTAAAGAACTTTCCAGACGTTTTTAATTTACATAGAGTGGAAAAAATAATGTGATTCAAGTCCTCCACCAATGGTTGAAGTCTGCACAGAAACTTTACACAAGCCTTTTCAAGTAAATTATAAAGCACAAAAACTACTTCCATTAAAGCAGTTTATCTGAAACCAGAAAAAAAAAAAAATCAGTATACAATATACAGTATGTGAAAAGTAAATGAGATAGATAGATAGATCCATGTATACATGTATGTATATATGTAATTGGTACAAAAATCAATAAAATCTTTAAAAAAATCCTAAATCAATAGATTGATAAGAGAAGGGACGAGAAGGGAAGAGATGAGACGAGAAGGAAAGGGACGAGACGAGAAGGGAAGGGAAGGGAGAAGGGAAGGGAGAAGGGAAGGGAGAAGGGAAGGGAGAAGGGAAGGGAGAAGGGAAGGGAGAAGGGAAGGGAGAAGGGAAGGGATGGGAGGAGAAGGGAGAGATGAGATGAGAAGAAAAGAGAAGAGAAGAGAAGAGAGAGAAGAGGAGAGGAGAGGAGAGGAGAAGAGAAAGAGAGAGAAGAGAAGAGAAGAGAAGAGAAGAGAGAGAGAAGAGAAGAGAAGAGAAGAAGAGAAGAGAAGAGAAGAGAAGAGAAGAGAAGAGAAGAGAAGAGAAGAGAAGAGAAGAGAAGAGAAGAGAAGAGAAGAGAAGAGAAGAGAAGAGAAGAGAAGAGAAGAGAAGAGAAGAGAAGAGAAGAGAAGAGAAGAGAAGAGAAGAGAAGAGAAGAGAAGAGAAGAGAAGAGAAGAGAAGAGAAGAGAAGAGAAGAGAAGAGAAGAGAAGAGAAGAGAGAGAAGAGAAGAAGAGAAGAGAAGAGAAGAGAAGAGAAGAGAAGAAGAAGAGAAGAGAAGAGAAGAGAAGAGAAGAGAAGAGAAGAGAAAGAAGAAGAGAAGAGAAGAGAAGAGAAGAGAAAGAGAAGAGAAGAGAAGAGAAGAGAAGAGAGAGAGAAGAGAAGAGAGAGAGAGAGAGAAGAGAAGAGAAGAGAAGAGAAGAGAAGAGAAGAGAAGAGAAGAGAAGAGAAGAGAAGAGAAGAGAAGAGAAGAGAAGAGAAGAGAAGAGAAGAGAAGAGAAGAGAAGATTATTCTAAAAACACATCTCGACCAATCATGACGAACTGAGAAAGAAACAGTCAAATAAATGTATAAACTGTTGCTTTATAGAGCCGGTTAGCATGTAGCAAGTCTTTCTTGCAGACAACTATATGTAACTCCAAATTATGTTGCTGTTTTATTTGTATCCGCAAACTAAGCCGGTGTTTGTACTCTCTTTACTGTATAAAACAGAGTAAAAACACTGCTTAGTTTGCGGATACTTGATACTGAATGATAGAGACGCCATTGCCATCGGTGAGTCGGACAAATTGGAGCTGAAAATCAAGCTAGAGAATCCTCAAAACCGATACATTTTCGTGAGTGAAGGAATGACTCACCTTCTCTGTATAATAGGGCGAAAAGAGAGCAGCTTTTTGAGAGATATTGTTGTACGTGTTTACTGCACGACAACACGAACACTGAATAAACGTCAAGCGACTCTTTGTGACGAACGAGCGCGCGCGCGTCAAATTTTCGCGCCAATACAAAATTGCACCTTAGTGGGGAGGGGAGGTAAAGGTTTGAGCAATACGAAATTCTACAATTCACCGTTCAAAGTTTACCAATGGGATTTTCAATATTTTTTAGTGTGGAAACTTGTAACTGGAAGAGAATATAAAACTTATATACATGATTCTTATAAAATGTTGTTATTTTGGTTTGACGATTTTATCCCCACCCTCCCCTTTCTTATCTATTTTGTAACCTCGCCTTCAAAATATTATATTTCCAAGATGGCGGAACACATGTAAACTGTATTTGTACATGACGTTTCTTTTAAATATGGACCTTTGTTAGCAGATTCCGGCTCTTTTTCTGATAATTTATAGATAGGAAAGATTACTGACTCACAATGGAGACTGATCAAGAAAAATCCCAGGTACTTTTAAGCTCAAAACTGTTCGTTCTGTCAAGCAGTTGATGTGTTTTATATTTGTATTCTCTTCTATAGACAGATGACAGGCAGCAGTGGAAACTCGATAAAGACTCAGAACTCAGGATAGAAATTGCTGATGAGAGCAAAGGTGTTAAGCTAATGGTCAGTAATAAAAATACATATATTTTTAGAGTATACAATGTAATGTACAGTCTCTTCAGTCGTGTCCAAATGGATAGTGTATAGTGTGGACTGCCTACACGTGCCCTACGCGTAGGCTGCGTAGGCCCTACGCGTAGGCTGCATAGGGAGTGCTCTAAGGGAGTGCTCTAAGGGAGTGCTCTCAATCGGCGGGGTATTCTATAGTTATTCCTCCAAATGCCTGATGATTCAGTTTACATGCTTACACTGTACAATGTAAGCTTATATATCGTAGATCTGCTATAACCCGGGGTATCCAAGCCATAAAATCGATAGCCGATA
This sequence comes from Actinostola sp. cb2023, assembly GCA_033675265.1. Classification (NCBI taxonomy): domain Eukaryota; kingdom Metazoa; phylum Cnidaria; class Anthozoa; order Actiniaria; family Actinostolidae; genus Actinostola; species Actinostola sp. cb2023. The sequence goes on from JAUJYZ010000745.1 coordinate 548,280, forward strand.
TCAATCGATGACAATCGATGACAGTCGATATCAATTAATCGATTGATATTGGTAATCGATGAAAATCGATGTGGAGGTTTTCTGTGACCAATAAAAATCGATAACGTAATTTCATCGATTTCGTCGATTTTCAATGAAAATCGATAACTTAACGAATAATGTTCAAAACGATCGTTGACATCCGTGACGGCAATCTACGACATGAAAACAGGTAAAATGCCATCGTAGATTGCTGTCACGGACGTCAACGGCGAGTCATTTTGAACATTTCACGCGCCGTCGTCCTCACATTCGCGTTGTAGAATTTTCTGATGGAGTTGTTCTTCAGTGTGAATTAAGCAGCTAGAGTATTGAAAAACACTGGTAATTGCAAATTTATACAAGCGAACAATAAACTTGCCAACAGCATCAGAATTAGTTGTTGTACTCAATAGAATGATTTTGATTTTGATACCTGACCAGCAGATTCCGATCCAATCGATATTAAAGGGACACTGTCAGCCGGTGAGTCTGCGCAGTAACGACCTTTTTTTCCTAATTAGCATATGCTTACATTCGTTTGTTGACAGTGATTTACGGCGAGGATATTTTTGTAAATCGCTAAAACATGGTTGTCGTTTGCGAAATATAAGGTTTAAATCGAAGTAACGATAGTTATAGAAGGTCATAGAAGGCTATCCAGATTCTTTGTTGAAGTATCGATGACAGTTTCTGATGATAAATCATAAATTTGTACTAGACATTGACTGACTTCAGCTTGCTTTTATTCATAGACAAGTGACCCGTGTAATCAGTGCCAAATAACATACTCAGGAGTGAATACAAAGAAAACGAAAACTCCAGGCTGTTCATGCAAACTGCAAAGATTTATTTCTCCGATTTGTGCAGTATCGACTAGTCAAATAAGCAAATAAAGCCCGAATTACGACCAATGCTCGATCGCGATGTTCAAAGCGACACTGTTATTTTGCTGCTACAAGTAAGCTTACAACAGCGAGGAAAGGGACAGATAACTGATTATATATTGACAGACCTATCAGACCTATCAAGTCTAAAGTAATACAATAGCAAAAGTTCTATAGTAGTCGGGACATGTTTGCATTCAGTACAAATATTTTAATTTATAGACTTGTAAGTTCTTTCTTTGAGAACATAATAATTCGAGTGAAGTCAGTTTGATGTCAAACGTTCGGCTTACTTTCCTACATCCTTTGAACCCTCCAGAGCTAGATGTCAAGCGAACTCAGAATCTGTGTAATAACCGTATTCTATCTTCCCAGTAAACGGCTAACATGTATAAGCTTGTCGCTTGAATACATTTCGTTATCAACCACTACCTGCCGGCGGGCGGCGGGCGCCATGAGAGAAGCCATCGTTCTCGCCGATTAAATAAAAAACGTATAAATTTGGACTTCAAACCAAAAATAACTACTTGAAAATACCAAATAACAATCAGTCTAAATAACTGAACAAGTATAATCTTCTAGAGTACAAGGATGTTGTAAATATTTACAGATGAAGTCGATGGCTGTCTACCTCTCGGGACTTTGAAAAACTTTGCCAATTTTTTCAAATTAGATACTCAGCCCAGGCCTCCGGTCACACGGTGACAGTGCCCCTTTAATCGATTAATTGATTTTAATCGATTGGCACCTTTTTGTGTGACTATCGATTTTTATCGATTGCCCAATGTCAATCGATATCAATTAGCTAATTATATTGATTGATATCGATTTATCTATTGCCTTTCCGATGATCGATTTTCATCGATTGGATACCCCGGGGCTATAACTACTCTGTTCGTGGTTGTACAATACCATTTGTTGAACAACATACATGTACAATGTACAGTGTAGTGATGTACATGCACACTATGCATTATAAACAGAGTACACTTAAGTTACTTGAGTTGATTTCAATATGTTGATAAATAATAATAATAATCTTTATTGAGGATAGCCAACATCACAAAGTGATTTACAGAAGGGCCCAGGGGAGGGGGGGGAGGGGTACTGAGGGGTATCAGTGATGGGGAGGTGCTAAGACCTTTTTTGGGTTTGAAATTTGAGGCTTGGGACTTTTTTGGGGTTAGCAATTTTCTGGTGGACTTTTTTTTGATATAAAAATTCTGGCCAGGACTTTTTTGGGGGTTGATAAAAATGATATCCTACCGTTCTCGATTTTATGTGACTTTTTTGGGGTTACGTTCTGGGACGTTGGACTTTTTTGGGGTCTTGTTTTTGCGTAATGAACTTTTTTGGGGTTAAAAAGTTTGGCCTCATTCGCACCTCCCCATCACTGATACCCCTGAGTACCCCCCCTGGACAGAAGGGTCCTCCTAACAAAAATAAAAGCTACATACAACATGTGCAGTCTACACATTGAAGTGTACATCATTGAAGTGTAGAGTAGCCAGTTGTCCATCCATTGCTTTTGATGTCTCTTCAGTTGATAGCTAATAACTGATAAATCTGTTATCTTCCCAAGAGAGCTGGCTCCGGTTGCACGGAAGGTGGTTGGTGTTTATTATCCACCAGATAAGTGCTATCCAACAGATAAAAATGATGCAGTTATCCATTCCAATAAAGTTTATCTGTTGGATAGGGCTTATAGTCCGGTGGATAGTAGGGGTGTCGAATGGTCCATGCAAAAAATCAGAGTCTCACAAAATTTTGGTCAAATTTCGCAGGTTTCAAAGTCTCGTTTTTTATAATTTCGCAAAAAGCTGTCTCAAGTCTCAAATTTTGAAAACAGGAAATCAGTGAAAAAGTGTCTCAGCTCACAAAAATATGCCTGGTCTCGGAGTCTCGCAAAGTCTCGCCTTGACCATTCGATACCCCTGATAAGTGCTAACCACCTTTGTGCAACTGGGGCCTACCCTGGGTACCAGAGGCCGCTTACTCCACTACCTCTGGTACCCAGGGTAACTGGGGCCTGACTAGTAAATAATTATTCTTCTTTCAGCTATTATCAGGCCAGGCAGAAGTCTTTGGAACTGAGTTAGTAAAGAACAAAAAGTTTGCATTCCCAGGTGGATCCAAGTTTGCTGTGTTCACATGGCAAGGCTGTTCTATTGAAATATCCTCTTTGCATTTATTTGTATAGTCAAATATATCTGATGAGGGTGTGACATCAGATGACATACATGTACATGAAAACATTTAAAAATGAAACAGCAGCATGAGCAATTTTCACCGAGTGTATGCAACGTCGTTAATCCCCTCTCTGATCAGAGCCAGTATTTTCAGAACAAGCTGTTGGCTTTGACATCTTGGCAAAAGATCATCCATTACTAATAATGGTAATACATTGTAGGTCCCGACTGAGTGGAGTCCAATTTGGTCTGTAATCATACAAGGTATAAATGTTGTTTGTTTATTCTGAGTATTATTACAGACAGAATTGGACGACACAAAGTCCTGTTACCAATTAATCATAACTACATGTATTACCATTTCCGAGAAAAAGATTTCCATGATAAACAATGCTAACCAGTAAAATGACCCAAAACAATGACATATTTTCAATTGGTGAAAAAGCGAGAAAAGTTACATAAAGTGAAAAATATATTGAGCACACGCTCGATAGCGTACATGTAGCAACTGCGTGATAGCGCGCGCATTTTACTGAAAAGGTGTAATGTGATTGACTCTTGCAACTGTCCGATTACAACTGTCCAATAATATTAATGCTAAAATTGGTCTCTCAACCAATCAGATTCGAGGAAATTGTAATAGTTATGATCAAACCATACAAACACTAAAACACTAAAACTAGTTAGTGCTAAATAGCACCAATGAAACAATAGAAAACAAAAGACATTGCACTATTTAGTGCTAATTAAAGTTAGCACTGTTTCATGGTTTTAGTGTTTGCACTCTAATAGCCTGAGAACCTACAGATCCTTACACTAACTTGGTATTAGGAATCTATCCCTGGTTTATAGGAAATATGCAAACCTTGTTTAATACCTGTTATGGTGCTGTGGTAAAATGCAATTGAAGAAGATTCACTATTTGGTGTCTACTTTCTTTAACTTTGAGCACATTATGGGTGTGGTTGAGGTAGCCTATATCTCCAAGGAAACCCCCATGGTAATGTACCTCAACCTACATATGGCTTTAGAACAAATGAGAGAGAAAGCTGATAAACCAGAACAAGCAGAAGTGGGACCAAGGGTATGACTTTTAGCGCAGTTCTAAATAAAGACGTTGAGCATACATGTACATGTATTACTGGTTCACATGACGTCATGATGGTCATGTTGGTTCCCGATAACAAATCAATCAATCAATCAAAGCTTTTATTTAACAACGGAATCTCTTCAATACAATGTGATTGGTCTCCCAGAGAGCCGTATATATATAGGTGATTCCTGATCCAAATGGTTTATAGGAGCCTATAATGTATCAACAACTGTAGTCTTGTATTAAATTGCAGGGATTGATTGCAAACCAGCAAATGTTGTTTATGAAACTCTTGATAATGTTCTGTTGATTTGTGTAAGATGTACACATAGAAAGGTGTCCTTCATTAACATGGCTGTAGTACTAATAGGTGACTGATCACGATCAGGAGCCTGATTTTAACTGTTGTTCTCCATTCGACCAAAAATCCTATCACTATTAGTGTAGGCGACTGAAGTATTCAAAATTGTTTTATCAACTTCTTGAATATACAGTATTCCATATCTATCATACAGTGTATATTGCTTGCAGGTCATGGTAGTAGGTCCTACTGATGTCGGCAAATCAACAGTGTGCCAACTTCTACTGAACTATGCTGTTAGGATGGGAAGAAGACCAGTATATGTTGACTTAGATATTGGGCAGGTACTGTATACATGACTTGTTGATCTTACTGCTTGATTGTTTAATTAATCAGTGATTGCATTATTCACACAGGGTGTTGTAGGTGTTCCTGGATCAATGGGTGAGTGAGTATATACATCTGTATATAATGTATGTATTATCATCATCATCGTTTTTATTTTTCCACAAGATATTTACAAACTAAAAGATATTGAAAATAATAATTAATACAGATAATGATACATGTAAATTGTCACATAATTATACATGCAACTTCTTCTGCTGGTATTTATAAATTTATTTTGTCTGTGCATTCACTTGACCATTACTTTGTTTGACCTGTGAATTCATTTTTCATCCATTTATTCATCCATTCATTCATTTAGTATAAATGTACAATGTATGTATTCATTTCATTTGAAGAACAAAGTTTACAAATATTATCTAGATTACAATATGATTGATGCCCACTGGATTAGACAAAATAACGAAAGTGTACATGACATTTCAAGATGAGGACCAAGTAGAGAATAACGCAATATTTAATTAATTTTATTGTTGTTTCATTGTTATTTTAGGAGCATTACTGATTGAAAGACCAGCTGATATAGAAGAAGGTATGATGATGCACATGTTTTGTTCACAAGTGTAGCCCTGTAGATCACAATTTCCTTTCAGACATACTCTGGTCAGTTTAGCCATCGACCCAACTGACTACTTGTGTTGTTAATTAATTATTATTGCTAACCATGTGATCACATTGTGTCCTTGGACAAGACAATTTACTTTCACATTGCCTCCTTCACCCGCGTGTATGAATGGTACTGGAGAATTGTTAGAGTATTCTGACTAAATACAGCAAGGGGCTAACCTAGGATTGGCTAGCATTCAGTCCAGGGGGAGTAATGATGCTTCTAAGCTGTTTAACACTACATCAAGCACCAAATCTCTTGGCCCAAGATGACTTTACCTTTACCCTACATTTGTACATGGTAAACACACCCTAACCATATTGCCCATTCTACTTATTGTCTGTATAGATTCGTGCATGTACATGTAAAAAAAGGTACTAGTTATTTTTTACTTCGATAATGCGGGGAGTGGTTGCCCAATCTCCCGAGCCAGGGGCTCAAGTATAAAACGCTCGAAGGTACGCCCCTCCTCCATCAGTGCTCCGTTTTACAGGTATTTAAAGCTGCACTGAGCTGAACATGTAAGTGTTTCATCGTCTGGTAATTTTGTTACTATATAGGGTTCTCCCTGCAAGCACCTTTGGTTTATTGTTTTGGTCACCCATCACCCTCTAACAATCAAAAGCTTTACGAGAAACTCACCACAACTATTGCTGATGTCGTCTTTCAAAGATTTGACAAAAACAAAAAAGGTAATGAGTACGACTTAGATTTATTATAGTTATGGCATTGTTTAAAATAAATGCTATATACACCTGTTTTCAAAAACATTGTCCATTTACAAAATACAAAATAGTAAATTATAGTAGAAAGGAATTAAATAGAGAAACAAAAGAAATTCAATCATGCAGAACTGTGGCTCATTGTTTCTCTAGTTAATTCCTTTCTACTATTTACTTTTTGTATTTTGTAAATGGACAACGTTTTTGAAAACAGGTGTATTTTAAAGTACAGATGACAATAATAATAATAAAATAATAATAATAATAATAACAGTGAAACATTTTAGTGATCCTATCACATACATACACCTGTGTACTTACATGCAATTGTGGGCTTTATCCTGAGAACACAGGATTGAACTACATGTACATGATTGTACAGTTTACAATGTACATGTAGGTATGTACATGGCATTACCATATGCCCTTACATGTACAATGTAGCTGGTGACAGCTGGGCAAAAAGCATGAAATATCAGTGTACAGGTATTTTAGTTTATATTAGAATCTCAGTGATAAGGATACCATCCTTTGTCCTGACTGGGCTACCCATCTAAAATAGAGTTTATTGATATCTGATATTATAAACTTGACATGCATAAAATTTTCCTTACAGCTCAGACAAGTGGGTGTGTTATTAATACATGTGGCTGGGTAACAGGAATGGGTTATAGAATATTGGTACATGCCGCTAAGGAATTCAAAGGTCAGTGCTGTGTGTTGGGTACTTTCTCATAATATAGAGTGAGTGTTATCTCCATTGTTTTCTATTGTTTCATCAGTGCTATTTAGTACTAATTAGTTAGTACTGTTTCACGGATATATGGTTTGTACTCTATGTACAATGTGCATAATTAGATCTTATTAGACAAGTTAGTGTGGGCATAGTAGTACAGTCATGTAGCTAGAGAGCTATTTAAACCATATGTCTGTGAAACAGTACAGTCTAACTAATTAGTACTAAATAGTACTGATGAAACAATAGAAAAAATGGAGATAACACTATTTAGTACTATTTGGTATTTAGCACTATTTCACGGACATATGGTTTGCACTCTAGTATGGCTAGACAATTTGCAAGTCAATATTTAGGCAAGCCAAAATACACTGTGAATTAGTACAAAGTTATTATTTTAATTTGCAAATTTCTACTGAAGGAATGGTCAATGCTCAGCGTGCGTCCATCGAGTTATGGATGCATGCGGGAGGCTGCTAAGCACGAGAGAAGCGTAAGAGTCCCACGAGGCGTAGCCGAGTGCGACTCTAGCTTCTTGAGTGCTTAGCAGCCGATCAAGTGTCACATCCATAACTCGATGGACGCACAGCTGAGCATTGACCATTTCTTTTATAACATAGTCACTGCAAATTAAAATAAAGCAATTTTATTTTCCAGTTGATTTCAGAGCGCACGCTATGCCGATGACGTGAGCGTGCATCCATTGAGTTATGGATGCACGCTAATTAGCCAATCAGAGCGCGCGTTATATCAATGCTATGTTATAAAGCAATTTGGAGCTGTCAGTTTATGTTCATCTAGATCTTTCAACCTGCCAGGGTTCTGTTCAGGATGTCAAAGTGTTTTGATTTGAGTATAAGTTATTGGTAGTGTTTGTAATGTACAGTGTAGAGCTCTTGTCTGGACCACAAGTCCTTTCTCTACACTGTAAAGCTATTACAAAAAAAGTATCCTTCAATACAACATACCAATCCAACATTCCAATCGCTACAGTACATGTAACTGTTGAATCATGTAATAAACAGTATATATATAAAATCACTAAATCATGTTTTGATAGGTATTACAAGCCAGGCCCCAGTTGCACAAAAGGTGGTTTGCGCTATCCACCTGATAAGTCTTATCCAATGGATAAAAATGATGCAGTTATCCAATAAATTGTATCCGTTGGATAGGACTTATCCGGTGGATAACGCTAGCTATTAATTCACCTTTCGTGCAACTGCATGGGCCAGATGTCGTATTTTTGAAGCAATAGACCTTTTTACCGATATGGTGGCCATTTTGGATTCTATTGTTTTGGCTAAAACATTATGGGATGCTCAGGGTGCAAATGACCCAAAAACTGTGGAGAGTGGAGTCGCGTCAATATATTATTTTTCTATGTCACTCTAGCCATAGTGTTGTATGACTTACTATCTACATGTGTTGTGTATTGTTGTATAATTTTGTACAAATTCATTGCTTTAAATTAGGTTTTCGTAGTTTTTCATAGCCAAATGGTTACTAGCTTGCACCCTGGGTATCCCATAATTTCTCCATAATTCAAGATGGCCGCCACCATATCGGTAAAAAGGTCTATTGCATAACATTTTTAAAATGATCAGTTACCACTTCAATATCATTACAACATTGTAAAGTGGATAATGATCACAATGTTCTGTATTCTAGTGAATGTTATGGTTGTGCTTGATCAAGAGAGATTGTACAATGATCTAAAAAAACAATTTGGTGATCAAGTTCAGATTGTACACTTGCCAAAATCTGGAGGGGTAAGTACGTACAGTAAGCATCATTTTGACCAAAACTGAAAATTGCCTCCCTGCACAATAAAAGGGGCATCGAATGGTCCCCGCAAAAAGTCAGAGTCAAAATTTTGCGGGTCTTGAAGTCTCGTTTTTCACAAAAAGCTGTCTCTGTGAAAAAGTGTCTCGCAAAAAAATGCCTGGTCTCGGATTCTCACAAAGTCTCACCTTGACCATTCAATACCCCTAACAAACTTGAGAAGACACAGACTACTGTACATGTACTGTAATTATAATATAGTCGTTTCTGTATGAGTGGGAAAGTTACTGCACCATCGCCACACCGCGCCTTGCCATATTGAAAGAGTTTGATTGGATGAGATGCATCTGCAAGCTTTTTGATTGGTTCAGAAAGGAAGCCATTTGAGTGTCACAGTACTGTACATGTAGGTTTCCCATTTATATGAAAACGACTATAAATATGTGTAGCGATAAAATAATTTTATTATTCTCTGGAGCCTTACACTGAAACCCTTACCTTTATCTATCCATGATGATGACATCATCAATAATAATGATGACATCAACGATGATGATGATGATATATATACTCTATGTACGTGTAGGTTGTTGTCAGGAGTAAGGAAACTAGACGTAATACAAGAGATGATAGAGTTAGAAGCTATTTCTATGGACAGCAGGGCAATCTCTATCCTCATTCCTTTGAGGTCAAGCTTGCGGATGTCAAAATCTTTAAAATAGGAGGTTTGTCAAAAAAAATTGAATAACGACTGCTACATGTACATATAGAGTGATACTTATCTTGATGTGTACCACAGGAATCCCACAACTATCTTGATGTGGACCACAGGAATTCCACAACTATCTTAATGTGTACCACAGGAATCCCACAACTATCTTAATGTGTACCACAGGAATCCCACAACTTTCATTGACTTGTAACACAGGAATCCCACAAGTCTTTTTGACATGTACACAGGAACCCCACAACTTACATGTACATTGACTTGTAACACAGGAATCCCACAAGTCTTTTTGACATGTACACAGGAACCCCACAACTGTTTTGATGTGTACCACAGGAATCCCACAACTAACACAGGAATCCCACAAGTCTTTTCAACAAGTACACAGGGATCCCACAACTATCTTGATGTATACCACAAGAACTAGTATTTTAATTAGAATGTATAGTAATTATTTATTTAGCATTTAGAATTTTATATACATAGTTTTTATTTTTATTTCCATTGTTTTACACACGACCCCACAAGCTTTTCAGCTTTAATCCTAATCGTGTATAAATAAAGTTATTGTATTGTATTGTATTGTAACTGCAGAAGAGTTGATGCAATGTTGTTTTGTGTTTCAGCTCCCATCATTCCTGATTCATGCTTACCGCTTGGAATGGCACAGAGTGATAATCAGACCAAACTAGTATCTGTTATACCAAGTATGTAGACTGATCTATTTTGTACTTATAACTACTGCAGTAAACTCTGTACTGTCCTTTTCTTTCTGCACTGCTTGCAGGGTGTATGCATTCAGAATAGCCACCACAGTGTTTGGATTAGCAAGTCAAATGCACCAATACTCCAATCTCCAGTTGTTTAGGCACATTTGTACTCCTTGACATAAGACTCATTTGCTCAGCTTTAATTAGCCTCAATTCAGCAACTACCAACGACAATGTGAAAAGATGTCGACATTGGACAATATAAACTTGTTTTTAATTCCACAGGTTATTCTCTGAATAGTCCCTTTCACAGTTCACTGCGCCATCTTGAAAGGTAGCCATGTCTTTGCATCGAAGCGAGACCAACGGTGACCTTGCAATGATAGAGACATGTGAATAATTGTCCAAGGTGTTGAAAAAGGTCTCTATCATTGCAAGGTCACTGTTGGTCTCGCTTCGATGCAAAGGCACAGCTACCTTTCAAGATGGTGCCGGGAACTGTGAAGGGGACTACATTTGTGTATTTAGGCTAAGGCTAAGCAAATGTGTATTTTGTCAAGGAGTACAGCAGTAGCTAAGCAACTCAAAACTGGGGTATTACATGTACCTGGCTATTTTGATAACCCTGTGTAGATTCACCTTTTCCTGGTCCTGGATGCACCATGGATACTTCACCAAACCAGATGACTTTGTCCAAAGCTGCAGCTCTATTGTCAACATGAATTCTCTTTGTCATAAGGCAGACACCTGGCTGAGCCAGTCATTAAGAGTTCTTCCCGTCTGGCTCTGTGTGGGTTGACTGTATTACATGTATCATTTTATCATTTTAGGTTATGATTTAAAACACTGTGTATTAGCAGTCAGTGCAGCTGAGTCTCTGCAAGAGGATCTGGTGACAGCAAACATAGTGGGATTCGTTGTAGTGTAAGTGTCATACTGGATAGCACCCATAACCTCCAATGGACAGACATACATATATAGGCAGACAGACAGTTAAATAAATAGACAGATAGGCAAGTATGCAGACAGACCATTGGACAGACAGATAGGCAGACAGACAGATAGATATACAAGTATACAGACAGACAGACAAGCAGATAGACAAGCATACAGACAAACAGATAGACAAACAGATAGACAAGCATGCAGAAAAAAAGATAGACAAACATACAAACAAACAGGTAAACAGATAGGCAGACGTACAGACAAATGGACGAACAGATAGACAGACATACAGACAAACAAGTATGCAGACAGACCATTAAACAGACAGACAAACAGATAGGCAGACAGACAGATAGACAAGTATGCAGACAGACCATTAAACAGATAGACAAACAGATAGACAAACAGATAGACAAGCATGCAGACAAACAGATAGACAAACATACAAACAAACAGGCAAACAGATAGGCAGACATACAGACAAACAGACCATGGACGAACAGATAGACAGACATACAGATAAACAGATAGACAAGTATGCAGACAGACCATTGAACAGACAGACAAACAGATAGACAAACAGGCAAACAGATAGACAAACAGATAGACAAGCATGCAGACAGACCATTGGACAGACAGACAAACAGATAGGCAAACAGATAGACAAACAGAGACAAACAGTTAGACAAGCATGCAGACAGACAAACAGATAGACAAACAGGCAAACAGATAGACAAACAGATAGACAAGCATGCAGACAGACCATTGGACAAACAGATAGACAGACAGACAGATAGATAGACAGACAAGCAGACAGACAAGCATACAGACAAACAGATAGACAAACATACAAACAAACAGGCAAACAGATAGACAAGCATGCAGACATACCATTGACATACCTGGGAGAACAGCTTGCTGAAGGTGTTCCCTGCTTAAATAAAGCTTATTATTATTATTATTGGACAGACAGGCAAACAGATAGACAGATAGACAAGCATACAGACAAACAGATAGACAAGCATACAGACAAACAGATAGACAAACATACAGACAAACAGATAGACAAACAGACAGACAAACAGACAAATGGACGAACAGATAGGCAGACATACAGACAGACAGACAAAAGGACAGACAGATAGACAGACAGACAAACAAACAGGCAAACAGATAGACAAGCATGCAGACAGACCATTGGACAGACAGACAAACATAATCATAAATAGACAAACAAATGGACGAACAGATAGACAAACAGGGGGGGACAGGAGTCTTCCAGTAAATCATATGGATCGTATTGTTTCATGACCAACAGAAATAATATCGACCTGGATCGACAAGTTATGGTAGTACTATCACCAGCACCAAGACCATTACCAAGGAAATTCCTACTACAGACTGAAGTTCGATTCATGGATTTCAAGTAAAACTACTAAACCAGCACGTATAAAACTATGCCACGTTTTATACACCTACTCATTGGACCGTGAAACAGTCGCCATCAAGGAGAGAATGATTATAAAGTAAAATTGTCCCCTCCCACTATACTGAATTCTGAATTCTCGATGGAACAAGGACTGTTTCGCTGTCAACATCAACCCGGCTTTCAAGCCGTTAGGAATCACTGGCACTACCATGACTGTGGCAGCAGATTTAGAAAACAATATATAGTACTCTCGCAGGCGTAACACATTGCTCTTTAGAGAGTTCACTTTTATTTATTCTTCTATTTTGTATTCTTATTTGTAATATTAGCATTTTCCCACAATTCCGTTAATCAATGCAGGCAGCCCAGCTATTTCTTCAACAAGATATTGCGGAAACACTTACGTACGTGTAGTTTACGTGGTTAAATAAACTACCTACCTACATGCATCTACCTTTACGTGTACGCGTCTTCGCAAGGTTCCCGCCGCTCTACCACAGGAAGCCCATGATAAGGACCGTACAATTACCGTCTCAGAAGAACTAGTTGGGCTGCCTGTGCCTCAATCGAACCTACAGTCACCGTACACATGTATCTAATTAAAATGAAGCATCTTGATCCAATTTCAGAGTGTTCACTCTATCAACTTATTGTAGTCACGCGTTCAAATAGCGGTACTAGTTTCTCCCTCTCACCTTCCCATGAATCGCCACGCGCCGATCGAGCACCGTACTAAGTGCCCTTGATATAATCTTTTTCCGGCCGGCCCGATCTCCCTCTGTGACCATCGGGAAAGATTTGTCACAAGTAGTCAGCTAGAATTTCTCTGGCACGCCCCCACATTCTAGTACGGGTCGCGATAAAAGGCTGAAACTGAAACAACGGAAACGGAGGAAAGAGCTGAAACGGCGGAAAGTGAGGAAAGTGGTAAAAAGCTAAACGGCGGAAAAGTGGTAAAAAGCTGAAACCTTTCCATAATTAACTTTCCAGTGGTGTCACAGATCTCCGCTCTTCGATACTCACATGCTGAATTTAATTTACTTAAAAGTTTGTATATGTTTTTAGCCTGTGTAGCAGGCTCTAGGGGAAAGGAGGGGGAGGGGTGGGGGAAATGAGAAGGGGGGAAAGGGGAGAAAGGGGAGGGGGACTATGTTTGTAAATTAATAATTAAACTGCTCGAACGTGTGATGTCCTACTACTTTGGCTATCTTTTCATGGTCGAACAGCCTATTCATACAAACAAGGGACGCCACTCAGACATCTTTGGGTAGCGGCGTGCAGTGGGCGTAACTCTCATCGACAGCGTGTGTCGAACGTCTGTTGATTGTGAATGTGCTCATATTATTTTAAAATATATCTGCATGCGACCGCATTACAAGAGTTAGACTTAATTAGGAAGGGAGCTTGTTCCACAGATGAAGGGCCCACAAGTGAAACACGCTTGTTACTGATAGTCAGATCCAAGAATACGAGAAGTCTCGAATAATAAGTTAAACGAATATAAACGAATAGTGCCGAATAGTCGCGAATACTACCGTATAGTTCCGAACATTCCAGGAAAAGTCTCAAATTGCCGCAATGACACTCGTGCCAGCTCGTGTCAGTTACGTTGTCTTTTGCAAGTGCTACGATGACATGCAAGCGGGCATGAAAGCACGATGGATCAAAAGCCCCTTTACCAGAGGTAATTTTGATAGACGATGACCAAATTAGTTCAAGCAGTGATAATGAGTTGTATTCACCATTCTCGAGGTAAGTACGTGTCCACATGTTATTCCATGATATCAAGCGTGATAGCTTAGCACTCGTCGTATTTAAATGACGTTCCCCAATTGCAAACATTTAAGGAAATGAAATTCAGCATCTGAGTATCGAAGAGCGGCCGGGAGATCTGTGACACCACTGGAAAGTTAATTATGGAAAGGTTTCAGCCAAGAGACCATTATATATAATGGTTTCTTGTTTCTGCTTTTTACCACTTTTCCGCCGTTTCCGCCGTTTCAGCTTTTTACCACTTTCCGCCGTTTCAGCTTTTTACCACTTTCCGCACTTTCCGCCGTTTCAGCTCTTTCCGCCGTTTCCGTTTCCGCTTTCCGCCGTTTCAGTTTCAGCCTTTTATCGCGACCCATTCTAGTACATACAAACATGGGCTCAAATTCAAGGTTTTTTGCAATTTTCCTCGTATAAATGCATATAACTAAAAAGTTAACGACGGATTTAGTTTTTTTGATCTTTCGTGGACCATATTATTTGGCTATAATTGAAATTCGATGCAAAAAAGTACCGTATTTTTTTAGTTGAATGGGTCTACCTTACAAGAGAATTGGCGTGACATGACCTCAAACTGGCCTGTCAGCCCACATAAATAGCTTTTATTGAAACTACACAGGCCTATAGTCACGAAATTAACTACGGATTAGCATAGCCCGCGCTTTTATGGACATTTTGATACCAAATACATGTTAGTTCGTAAAATTTTCGCACCGTGTTTCGGCCAGTTTTTATAGAGTCCCATACAGAGTATATACACAACAGCCTCGAAGCTCTTTATCTATTGATCATTGTATTAGTTTGACTCGATGTAAACTCCTGGGCATTCAAAAATATGATGTGTCAGGCTTCTCTGGTGTTGTCGGTATGACTATTGATAACAGCTTGTGCCTTCGGCGTTGCACAAACAAAACTGATGAATCTGAGGGAACTTACTCTTGAAAATACTCAATGCAAAGCGGTGGTGAACCCTTTTACCATGCACAATTAATGTAACAAGTAAGTGTTATATATGTCGATGTATTAATCAGATCTAATCACTGATCACGGCATGAAATTATAAAAGCAATAATCTATGACTGATTTGGGGATTTCGTGGAGGGGGAGGGGAGGGGGTCAAGCGAAAATATAAATTAAACTGAAGTACATATTGCATATTATATATATAATATTAATATACCGAAGTGAAAAACAATCAGAAACTGACAGGAAAAAAAGAAGAATAAGAATTCGAAGGGATTCGCAGGGGCTAGGACCGAAAAGACCAAATGTTCCAATTTGTAGGCAAATCTTTTCCGATGATCAAAACCGCCTTGGTACTTACATGTATTTATGATAGAAATGCAAAACCTTCTGATTTGGGATCGAGCTCTTTTATAGGTTGGCCGGGTTGATATTTGCAATCAGTTTCTACTTGTGGTATATCAAACACAAGTAGCCATTCCCCGGGAGCCATTCCCGCTTGGCGCGCACTTAAAGAGATGTCTTCATACTCGATTGTTTTCTAGACTTTGATCTCAAGTGTATAATGTATAATATATAAATTTCTTCTTAAATACGTGATTATTGTAAAGCGGTCATATTTGCCCCTCCCCACCCCCCTGACAATTGTTTTCTTAGTTTATGACCCCCCCCCCCCCCCCCCCCAGATATAAAAACAAAATAACAAATGAAAAAAAAAACTAAAATCTAATCTAATATACACAGTTCTCAGCTGGTGAATCGTTGCTTTTGGTTCTTTTTTCGTTCGATCGACGTTTATCAGATGTTTAGATTTAGAATACTTTGACAACACTCGCGGCAGTACTGCTGGTAGAAAGAGCAACCCCGCAGTCCGCTGAATTAAACTTTTGGTTTTAAAAACGCGATAAGCATGGACCAGATGGACTTCGAATTACCTGTTTCGTGTCACCTATACACTATATAACAAATTTTATGATTCGTTTTGAAATCGCAGACCGTGATTTAACCGCGGCATGTGGGTATCAAGAATTGCAGTATCAAGGAAAACTGTACCTGACAAAAAGTTTTGGGCATTTTGAGATCCAAGAATGCTGAGAATAATGGATGCATTTGGTCCACAAATTGGATTCCTACTTTCAGTGGTGTTGTTTTGTCTTACCTGTCATCGGGTCAAGCAAACACTAACCATATGTTGTGGTCAGAGAGAACCACATCCCACTTCCGTCATCACCATCGAGTGGACTTGTAACATATTATCTTGTGGCCAGTTATAGTACTTGCGGTTCGCCATGAAGATTTACGGTTTGACCACCCTCGTTCTCCTCTTTGCGGCTGGTTCTTGGTGTTGTTCGTTACCTCCAAATGTCCCTTACTACTCCATAGTCGACCGAGCAGTCCTTGCACCTCTCGTTATCCATGGCCGTGTTTTGAACATCTCAACTACAACGCGACAGAACGTCTTTTACAAAGCGTGTGTGCGAGTCGTCGAGGTCATGAAAGGCGAAAGTGACTTTCCAAGAGAACTTTGTTTCGGGGATTTCGGAGGTGACTACCTGTGCCTCAATGACGTCTATGAAGACAATGAGTACATATTCTACATGAACTCTGACAGGACAGCGAGATACAAGGATGGCATACCGATATCAGTTGTCTTGGCAAATAATCAAACTCTAAACTTTGCAAGACAAGGATACTGTAACCCTCACCTTTCCCAGCCAACACAGTGTGGTAAGTATGGGCTTGCAGGTCTATTTATTGACTACATATCACCCCCAGTCTATCTAGCAATATTCTCCTTTATAAATACAAGCTACAACACTGAATATGCTGCAAAGTAAACGAGAGCCGCCAACTTTGAACGATTGGCGACTGACGTCACGCACAGAGCTAGAGCAGACATCAATACATGAGTTGAACAGCTAAATAAATATTTATTGCTATTTGTATTAAGTTTAAGAGAAATAACGACACTTTTGAGATATTTATATTTATATTTCGACAGTGTCTACTGTCATCATCAGTAAAGAAATATGTCTATAAAACGAAATCTCAAAAGTGTCGTTATTTCTCTTAAACTTATAGCTCACTTGCTTTTACTAAGACCTTTTGGTAATTAACATTACATTAAGTGGACGTTAATATTAAAATAAAACAAAATATGGTATTCTCAAATTGAGTTGACGACAAAATCGAAAACATTTGGCTTGTAGGATTTCCAGGTTACTTAGTAGGCCCAGGACTAATCAGGTAGGGGTCGCACGTACAGTGAAACGCTGAGCAAACTCCCCCTCTCTTCCTCTACGTGCACAATGTGTTTCAGCCCTCTCCCAACCTCGTTACCAGGTTCTTTTCTCTTCCTCTTTCCATTATGGGAATAAGAGGAGAAGCGACGACCTGGAAACGAGATTGAGATGTGATTGCGTGACATGTAGTCGCATTCTATCCTTGTGTCACGTTCAAAAGTCAACCTTTTTTTCCATTACACAGAGCGCCCAATCATCAATCGTAAAATCTTCCAATCAGTGATACGAGCCCAGGAAGGCCGAACCGTCGCGATGTCATGTTATGCAAGCGGCACCGCCCCTCTCCTCGTTACCTGGAGTAAAAGGGATTCGACTTTGTCATCATTCTCGTCACCTACAACCAACAGATATTTCATTTACAGTGTCGGTGTTAGTGACACGGGTGTTTATATCTGCACGATTCGTAACCCGGCAGGTGTAACTACAGCGTTAGTCAGGCTTTATGTTGGTAAGTTCTACGTGTAATACATGTGTAATAACTAGTTACGCCTACCCACCCCTCCCCTCCTAGATACATGTAATATAACTACAATCTTGGACAAAACTCGTTAAGACACTACGCATTTTGTAGACATTAGAGCTGATAATTTATAGGATCGCAAAAGCTCTTCTTTATATTTCTTTAACCCCCGTCCCTCCTGTCCAATGTTGATGTTTCGGAAACTAGACACACGAGGCATGATTTTGGACAACGAACAACATTGTTTTGGGGGGGGGGGGGGGGGGGGGCAGGGGAGAGAGGCTAAGCTTGGAAGTGTCTCAACAGTTTTGTCCAAGATTGTAGTTACGCCTACCCACCCCTCCCCTCCTAGATACATGTAATATAAGTTACGCCCACTCACCCCTCCCTGTTAACTTTGCTCTTTTCACCTCAGTCATTCCTTGGATTTACAAGTCATCTCTCACATCCACCCCTAGTTCCCCTCCTTAGAATATAGTCATACTCACTCGACCAATCAGCGCCCAGCATTTGCGCATATCTCAACGTGTACTAACTACTGATATACAAAAAATAATCTAATACAATCTTCTTTGGATTCGTCAGAAATACAGTTCATAACTATACTAAACACTAAAGAAACGACGTAGCGAGTCACTTACTCTTCAAAATTGAAATCACAAACGAGTTTCTCCATGTTCTACAAGATGTAGTCGTACGGATATTCATCATCCAAGTTCTCCACATGATTAGTATTGCGATAGTCAGCCCAATCTTTCAATAAATTAAATGTCCAGTTGTGCTTTCTTGCATTGGGTTTTCTTTGGTGTCCATTATTTCTCTCGTTTTTCAATTTCGTCCGTTCTAACTTGTTTGAGGAATCTTTGCATATGAGTTTGCTGCTCTTCATTTTCACAACAATTACCGGGTAATTTCTACCGTTGCAAACTTAATTGTATTAAATCGTCGCAATTAAGCAAAAACGGCCTCAAGCTTCGGAAATCAGTTCATCTTCACTCCAAGTCACACACAACTGAACAGCTTTTTACACAGCAGAGCGTGTTTGCATTTGAAATCAGTATTCCTTTGGGAAAGGAACAGACATGCAGCCAAATAATACTCTCGTGAGTATGACTATATTCTAAACGGTTAGAGAATAAACACTCGTGCTTTATGGCATTTAAACGGCTCCTCACATTGATAGAGGGACCACTCGGCGCTACCCTTCTATCTGCTGCTCGGAGCTCTAAATCCCATAAAACACTCGCGTTTATTCTCGAACCCTTACATAGAGGCTAGAAGTGTATTATAAGTTGACCCCACCTACCCCTCCATAATACCTACGCTCTTTTCACTTCAATTATTCCTTGTATCATTTCTCGTATCCAATGATTATCGAGGGTCACATGCTGTGAGTTTCCAAAATCCCTTTCCTTTCCCTTAGACCCCACCACCATGCCTCACTCCACCCCTACCAGAACAACTAGTACTGCTGCTTCTACATTCATGACTGTTTCGCCTCATGGTTTCAATATAGATCCTGTCCCATGTGGGGCATTCCTTTCCCTTAGACCCCACCACCATGCTTCACCCCACCCACGCCTACCAGAACAAACTAGTACTGCTTCTACAATCATGACTGTTTCGCCTCATGGTTTCAATGTAGATCCTGTCCCATGTGGAGCATTCCTCTTCCTTAGACCCGGAGAGCAATTAGAGATCCAAAGCCCAAACTATCCCCAGCCCTACTCTAAGGACAAAATGTGTTCGTGGAGAATTTGTCCAGCTCATGGACAACGAGTCAAGCTGGACTTCACGCACTTCGATTTAAGGCGCAATCTTGATGACAACCTACAAATCTACCATGGTACGTATGTAGCTCATTTTAAGCCTGGTTGTCAAGAGAAGACATTTCATCAGCATAGACTCTACTGTGCATGTGCAGCTATCAAGGCTTCCACGTCCAATAAAGTGAATATAATAAAACTAATATTATATATTTTTCTAGAATGTAATCCTGTTCGATCTAGTGTGAACCGATACTGTTCGACTTCCAATCCTGGTCGACTGGTGTCTAAATGTACTTCACATTGCATCCAAGTTTGGTTTCAATCAAAGCGTGCTCGAGGTTCCGTTAGATCCCAAGGATTTCACGCCAAGGTTACTTCGACGGATGAAGGTACACGTGCAGAGTGTCACTGCTGTTCTAACCTGAACATCATGCAGGCTTTTTTGGCGGAGGAGGAGAGAAAAAGAAAGAGGGAAGAGAAGAAAATAAAGGCCTTCCTTCTAGTTCCTCCTATCCCCCTCCCCTCCCCATTCCTTTTCAAAGGCCGGATACTTAGGTTAATAATAATAATAAGGTCGTTACTGCTGTTCTTACATCGATATCGAAATATATGGCGATCGGAGGGGAGGTGCGACTGGATCTGAGGGGAGAGGGCGAGGGGAGGGAGTGAAGAGGGCGAGGAGAGAGGTGGACAATGAAAAAAATTCAAGTCCTCAAACGCGCCGCATTTAGACTAAACGCCCCAACTTAGGCCAATCCCAAGGTACCCTTGTAACACCGATAATTAACAAAGAGATGTTTGCTCGATCTTCCCGTTCTTTCCCCTCGGTCATACCTCCTTTTAAATCAGTATTTTTTTTGTATTTCAGGATCGACGTTATTTGATTTCAACAAAGTTTATTGTGAGAATGAAATATGTAAGTATTAATAAATAGTACGTTGTTGAAATAATCGAATTGGTATGAATTCTTTCAATATAATCGAAATCTATACTTCATTTTCAGTGATAAGGTTTACCCCTAGAGTGGCTTACTTCTCCACAATGACAGGACGAGTTCTACACAACTACAAAAACACAGGACCAAAACCAGGACAGGACATACAGGTCAAGATCGAGTGAGTACACAATAATACGGACACCCTTGGAACGTGTCTGTACTTCGGGGGTCTTTGCTGATAAAATTAAAATTCCTCACAAGACCGGAAGTGACGTCGACTGAAATCAAGCAATTCTGATTTCTCCGCCAAACACTGTAATGATTAACTCTTGATCACTAAAAAGTGATCTTGTCTGTCGATATGTACAATTGCTGGTTTTCACGTGACGTCATGGCGGCCATGTTGGTTCCCGATAACAAAGAATTACTCATTAGCTCCTCTTGTTTGTACCACCAACATGGTTGCACGTGACGTCATGGCGGCCATGTTGGTTCCCGATAACAAAGAATTACTCATTAGCTCCTCTTGTTTGTTCCACCAACATGGTTGCACGTGACGTCATGGCGGCCATGTTGGTTCCCGATAACAAAGAATTACTCATTAGCTCCTCTTGTTTGTTCCACCAACATGGTTGCACGTGACGTCATGGCGGCCATGTTGGTTCCCGATAACAAAGAATTACTCATTAGCTCCTCTTGTTTGTTCCACCAACATGGTTGCACGTGACGTCATGGCGGCCATGTTGGTTCCCGATAACAAAGAATTACTCATTAGCTCCTCTTGTTTGTTCCACCAACATGGTTGCACGTGACGTCATGGCGGCCATGTTGGTTCCCGATAACAAAGAATTACTCATTAGCTCCTCTTGTTTGTTCCACCAACATGGTTGCACGTGACGTCATGGCGGCCATGTTGGTTCCCGATCGATAACAAAGAATTACTCATTAGCTCCTCTTGTTTGTTCCACCAACATGGCCGCTGCGCCTTTGTACCCCCAGGGATTGATTGCAAACCATCAATACGAGAGTTTCGATTGCTTTCATTGTGGGAAATTAAGGCTGAGATTGGGTCTGAAACTTTTATAAAGGTCGTGGAATGTGCTAGTATTTCTTGCTGGGGAAAGTATCCCATTTTCTCTTTCTATCTTTCTTTCTCTCTTTCTTTCTCGGCTCTTCTCTTTCTCAGAAGCTTTTTTCTTTCTTTCACTCTTCTTTCTCTCTTTTCTCTCATTCTATTTTACACTGTCGATGGCACTTTTACCTGTGTAATTAACGTTTCAACATTTTACTGTTCAGCTCGTCCATCAGAGATCTGTTTGGATGTTATACAGAAATCAAGGAGAATAGAGAATACTATGTTGGTGCTTCAGTATCGTCGAGGTCATACACATTGAGGTTCGTCATGTTGACTGATGCACAAAATAAACCAGACATGTTTGATCAACAACTTAACAAGTTCAAGACGCTGCAACGTGATTGTTCGCCTAGACCTCCTGCTGCATCGCGTCCACCTACACCAGAATGGCCCACTGATCCACCTACACCAGAATGGCCCACGGTACCACCACGTACACCAGAAAGGCCCACGGTACCACCACGTACACCAGAAAGGGCCACGGAACTACCACGTATACCACAACCTTCTTCAATTGGAACGCCCAATCCACTCGATCCTTGAGAATTAAGCCAGAACAAATCAAAATTTAAGATAAACGATTTTTATAGAAATGTTTTTGATTGTTCGAATTAATAAACTATGATATTGGTTCGTGAAGTCCGCACTGGAAACCACTGATTATAATATTGTTCATGTTCTCCCAGCAAATGATTCCTTATTAGGTAACTAATGTCCATATTTGGTGTATAGCTACAATGCATGTCATAATTGTTGAGACAATTATCATGCATTTTGTACAATTCCGTACATGCTGAAACTCAATACATTACTTCTTAAATGTTCGACGAAATATCTTGAAAAAACCCTCTCCCCCTTTCAATGTTGAAGCTGAATCATGCCTACATGTCACCCAAACGCATTATTGCTCTAAACAACATTGTGAAATGGGGGGAAGATATTCGGGGGGAAGATATTCGCACCCATAATAACTTGTAAGAAAAACACACGTTTTTTGAACCACATGAAAAAGTGTCTTAACTAATTTTGACGCCCATTGTAGCTTGATCCTGGACGAAACTGAATTTACGATAAACAAATTTTATAGAAATGTTTTGATTGGTCGAATAAACTATGATATTTGAGTTCGTCCGCACTGAAAACCATGACATGCACTGATGTTCTCCCAACAAATGATTCCTTATTAGGTAACTAATGTCCATATTTGGTGTATAGAGCTTGATCCTGGACGAAACTGGATGCTTAATGTGTTGATGTGTTTAACACGTGCGATTGTAATGCTATCGATGTGTAGTCGCACTGATTATTGTTCATGTTCTCCCAACAAATGATTCCTTATTAGGTAACTAATGTCCATATTTGGTGTATAGAGCTTGATCCTGGACGAAACTGGATGCTTAATGTGTTGATGTGTTTAACACGTGCGATTGTAATGCTATCGATGTGTAGTCGCACTGATTATTGTTCATGTTCTCCCAACAACGATTCCTTATTAGGTAACTAATGTCCATATTTGGTGTATAGAGCTTGATCCTGGACGAAACTGGATGCTTAATGTGTTGATGTGTTTAACACGTGCGATTGTAATGCTATCGATGTGTAGTCGCACTGATTATTGTTCATGTTCTCCCAACAAATGATTCCTTATTAGGTAACTAATGTCCATATTTGGTGTATAGAGCTTGATCCTGGACGAAACTGGATGCTTAATGTGTTGATGTGTTTAACACGTGCGATTGTAATGCTATCGATGTGTAGTCGCACTGATTATTGTTCATGTTCTCCCAACAAATGATTCCTTATTAGGTAACTAATGTCCATATTTGGTGTATAGAGCTTGATCCTGGACGAAACTGGATGCTTAATGTGTTGATGTGTTTAACACGTGCGATTGTAATGCTATCGATGTGTAGTCGCACTGATTATTGTTCATGTTCTCCCAACAAATGATTCCTTATTAGGTAACTAATGTCCATATTTGGTGTATAGCTAGCTTGATCCTGGACGAAACTGGATGCTTAATGTGTTGATGTGTTTAACACGTGCGATTGTAATGCTATCGATGTGTAGTCGCACTGATTATTGTTCATGTTCTCCCAACAAATGATTCCTTATTAGGTAACTAATGTCCATATTTGGTGTATAGCTAGCTTGATCCTGGACGAAACTGGATGCTTAATGTGTTGATGTGTTTAACACGTGCGATTGTAATGCTATCGATGTGTAGTCGCACTGATTATTGTTCATGTTCTCCCAACAAATGATTCCTTATTAGGTAACTAATGTCCATATTTGGTGTATAGCTAGCTTGATCCTGGACGAAACTGGATGCTTAATGTGTTGATGTGTTTAACACGTGCGATTGTAATGCTATCGATGTGTAGTCGCACTGATTATTGTTCATGTTCTCCCAACAAATGATTCCTTATTAGGTAACTAATGTCCATATTTGGTGTATAGCTAGCTTGATCCTGGACGAAACTGGATGCTTAATGTGTTGATGTGTTTAACACGTGCGATTGTAATGCTATCGATGTGTAGTCGCACTGATTATTGTTCATGTTCTCCCAACAAACGATTCCTTATTAGGTAACTAATGTCCATATTTGGTGTATAGAGCTTGATCCTGGACGAAACTGGATGCTTAATGTGTTGATGTGTTTAACACGTGCGATTGTAATGCTATCGATGTGTAGTCGCACTGATTATTGTTCATGTTCTCCCAACAAACGATTCCTTATTAGGTAACTAATGTCCATATTTGGTGTATAGAGCTTGATCCTGGACGAAACTGGATGCTTAATGTGTTGATGTGTTTAACACGTGCGATTGTAATGCTATCGATGTGTAGTCGCACTGATTATTGTTCATGTTCTCCCAACAAACGATTCCTTATTAGGTAACTAATGTCCATATTTGGTGTATAGAGCTTGATCCTGGACGAAACTGGATGCTTAATGTGTTGATGTGTTTAACACGTGCGATTGTAATGCTATCGATGTGTAGTCGCACTGATTATTGTTCATGTTCTCCCAACAAACGATTCCTTATTAGGTAACTAATGTCCATATTTGGTGTATAGAGCTTGATCCTGGACGAAACTGGATGCTTAATGTGTTGATGTGTTTAACACGTGCGATTGTAATGCTATCGATGTGTAGTCGCACTGATTATTGTTCATGTTCTCCCAACAAATGATTCCTTATTAGGTAACTAATGTCCATATTTGGTGTATAGAGCTTGATCCTGGACGAAACTGGATGCTTAATGTGTTGATGTGTTTAACACGTGCGATTGTAATGCTATCGATGTGTAGTCGCACTGATTATTGTTCATGTTCTCCCAACAAACGATTCCTTATTAGGTAACTAATGTCCATATTTGGTGTATAGAGCTTGATCCTGGACGAAACTGGATGCTTAATGTGTTGATGTGTTTAACACGTGCGATTGTAATGCTATCGATGTGTAGTCGCACTGATTATTGTTCATGTTCTCCCAACAAACGATTCCTTATTAGGTAACTAATGTCCATATTTGGTGTATAGAGCTTGATCCTGGACGAAACTGGATGCTTAATGTGTTGATGTGTTTAACACGTGCGATTGTAATGCTATCGATGTGTAGTCGCACTGATTATTGTTCATGTTCTCCCAACAAATGATTCCTTATTAGGTAACTAATGTCCATATTTGGTGTATAGAGCTTGATCCTGGACGAAACTGGATGCTTAATGTGTTGATGTGTTTAACACGTGCGATTGTAATGCTATCGATGTGTAGTCGCACTGATTATTGTTCATGTTCTCCCAACAAATGATTCCTTATTAGGTAACTAATGTCCATATTTGGTGTATAGAGCTTGATCCTGGACGAAACTGGATGCTTAATGTGTTGATGTGTTTAACACGTGCGATTGTAATGCTATCGATGTGTAGTCGCACTGATTATTGTTCATGTTCTCCCAACAAATGATTCCTTATTAGGTAACTAATGTCCATATTTGGTGTATAGAGCTTGATCCTGGACGAAACTGGATGCTTAATGTGTTGATGTGTTTAACACGTGCGATTGTAATGCTATCGCTGTGTATTCGCACTGATTCAGAAACATAATAAAAGTTATAGAGGTTTCACTTGTTTAGGGGTTGATATGGGTTTGGGTGCATTGTGGGACAATAGAGTAAAGAAACCATCATCATTCTACATTGTCATTGATTTGGAGCGAAATGGAAGAAAGATATAATAATAATAATAGTGTACATAATATGATTGCTGTAAATTTGTAATTATTATTACTATAATTATTATTACTAATAATAATAGTAATAATAATAATAATGTCTTTCTTAAAATTGATAAAATACATATCAATACCTAAGTATTAATAAAATATAAAACTAAGTGCATGCTATTAAATTAACTAGATATATACAAGAAGTAAAGATAAAACTAGATAAAGCTCATCCAAGACGAATCAAACTTCTCCCATATGTTAGAGGCCTCTCAACAATTAAAAGAGTATTCAAGAGAAATGTAATCACTACCATACACAAACCCTTCAACACACTAATGCAGATTCTGGTCAAACCTAAAGATAAAACAGGCCATACAGACAAATGTGGTGCAGTGTATCACATACAATGCGAGTCTTGTAACCTAGACTACATTGGAGAAACAGACAGGCAACTTAACATACGTCTCAAAGAACACTTCAACACAAAAATCAACTGAAACCAACAGCCGTAGGAGAACTGACACATCCAGATCACAACATTTCAGCTGAAAATACAACTATCCTAGCCAATGAACATCAATGGCAACGACGTAAAATTAGCGGAAGGCGTCGAAATTCGCCACCACGCTCCAACTGCTCAACAACTAAGAAGAATGCATTGATTTGCCCAGACTATACAATCGACTGCTACTAAACTGACATGTGACCAACATCTTCACTGAACGAAGGGATGTAGTGAACATCCCGCGCGAAACGTCGACTGTTTATACAAAACTTGGACTCTACTAAGTATCTTTAATTACAAAGATAAAACTAGTGAATCTCGTGGATTCGCATGGCGTTTCAGGTGGAGAGAGGAGGTAGATGGGGAGAAGCGTGAGCCATTACGTAAGTCGATACGATGTCTGAGCATATATCTCAATGCTCGTTTATTTCATTTTACACGGGCCACTGAGGCAGTTTAAAATACCGAGTCAGTGGTCATTGGGGGGTTTGGTCATTGCTTTCTAATCCAGGCCTAATCACATTTTCACAGACCGATGCACAGGCATCCCAATAGTCAAAACGTTGACTGTCATTGATTATAAATGGTGTAATCCTGCAGAGCAAAGAGTAAAAACCAGAAACTCATAAGGGGATTGTTCAAATTAATCTCTTATGCCGAATTTCTGGTAAAAACAGAATGCCAATAAATCCGAGAAAAGATACTAAGACTATCAATGACAAACCACTGCATGGCAGAGAAAAGATACAAGAACTATCAATGACAAACCACTGCATGGCAGAGAAGAGAAGAGATACAAGAACTATCAATGACAAACCACTGCATGGCAGAGAAAAGATGCAAGAACTATCAATGACAAAGCACTGCATGGCAGAGAAAAGATACAAGAACTATCAATGACAAACCACTGCATGCCAGAGAAGAGATACAAGAACTATCAATGACAAACCACTGCATGGCAGAGAAAAGATATATGAACTATCAATGACAAACCACTGCATGTTAGAGAAAAGATGCAAGAACTATCAATGACAAACCACTGCATGGCAGAGAAAAGATACAAGAACTATCAATGACAAACCACTGCATGCCAGAGAAAAGATATAAGAACTATCAATGACAAACCACTGCATGTTAGAGAAAAGATACAAGAACTATCAATGACAAACCACTGCATGGCAGAGAAAAGATACAAGAACCATCAATGACAAAGCACTGCATAGCAGAGAAAAGATACAAGAACTATCAATGACAAACCACTGCATGGCAGAGAAAAGATACAAGAACTATCAATGACAAACCACTGCATGTTAGAGAAAAGATACAAGAACTATCAATGACAAACCACTGCATGTTAGAGAAAAGATACAAGAACTATCAATGACAAACCACTGCATGGCTGAGCAAAGATACAAGAACTATCAATGACAAACCACTGCATGTTAGAGAAAAGATACAAGAACCATCAATGACAAACCACTGCATGGCGGAGAAAAGATACAAACTAGAACTATCAATGACAAACCACTGCATGTTAGAGAAAAGATACAAGAACTATCAATGACAAACCACTGCATGGCTGAGCAAAGATACAAGAACTATCAATGACAAACCACTGCATGTTAGAGAAAAGATACAAGAACCATCAATGACAAACCACTGCATGGCGGAGAAAAGATACAAACTAGAACTATCAATGACAAACCACTGCATGTTAGAGAAAAGATACAAGAACTATCAATGACAAACCACTGCATGTTAGAGAAAATACACAAGAACTATCAATGACAAACCACTGCATGTTAGAGAAAAGATACAAGAACTATCAATGACAAACCACTGCATGTTAGAGAAAAGATACAAGAACTATCAATGACAAACCACTGCATGTTAGAGAAAAGATACAAGAACTATCAATGACAAACCACTGCATGTTAGAGAAAAGATACAAGAACTATCAATGACAAACCACTGCATGTTAGAGAAAAGATACAAGAACTATCAATGACAAACCACTGCATGGCTGAGCAAAGATACAAGAACTATCAATGACAAACCACTGCATGTTAGAGAAAAGATACAAGAACCATCAATGACAAACCACTGCATGGCGGAGAAAAGATACAAACTAGAACTATCAATGACAAACCACTGCATGTTAGAGAAAAGATACAAGAACTATCAATGACAAACCACTGCATGGCTGAGCAAAGATACAAGAACTATCAATGACAAACCACTGCATGTTAGAGAAAAGATACAAGAACCATCAATGACAAACCACTGCATGGCGGAGAAAAGATACAAACTAGAACTATCAATGACAAACCACTGCATGTTAGAGAAAAGATACAAGAACTATCAATGACAAACCACTGCATGTTAGAGAAAATACACAAGAACTATCAATGACAAACCACTGCATGTTAGAGAAAAGATACAAGAACTATCAATGACAAACCACTGCATGTTAGAGAAAAGATACAAGAACTATCAATGACAAACCACTGCATGTTAGAGAAAAGATACAAGAACTATCAATGACAAACCACTGCATGTTAGAGAAAAGATACAAGAACTATCAATGACAAACCACTGCATGTTAGAGAAAAGATACAAGAACTATCAATGACAAACCACTGCATGTTAGAGAAAAGATACAAGAACCATCAATGACAAACCACTGCATGGCGGAGAAAAGATACAAACTAGAACTATCAATGACAAACCACTGCATGTTAGAGAAAAGATACAAGAACTATCAATGACAAACCACTGCATGTTAGAGAAAAGATACAAGAACTATCAATGACAAACCACTGCATGTTAGAGAAAAGATACAAGAACTATCAATGACAAACCACTGCATGGCAGAGAAAAGATACAAGAACTATCAATGACAAACCACTGCATGGCTGAGCAAAGATACAAGAACTGTCAATGACAAACCACTGAATGTTAGAGAAAAGATACAAGACCCATCAATGACAAACCACTGCATGGCGGAGAAAAGATACAAACTAGAACTATCAATGACAAACCACTGCATGTTAGAGAAAAGATACAAGAACTATCAATGACAAACCACTGCATGTTAGAGAAAAGATACAAGAACTATCAATGACAAACCACTGCATGTTAGAGAAAAGTTACAAGAACTATCAATGACAAACCACTGCATGTTAGAGAAAAGATACAAGAACTATCAATGACAAACCACTGCATGTTAGAGAAAAGATACAAGAACTATCAATGACAAACCACTGCATGTTAGAGAAAAGATACAAGAACCATCAATGACAAACCACTGCATGGCGGAGAAAAGATACAAACTAGAACTATCAATGACAAAGCACTGCATGGTAGAGAAAAGATACAAGAACTATCAATGACAAACCACTGCATGGCGGAGAAAAGATACAAGAACTATCAATGACAAACCACTGCATGGCGGAGAAAAGATACAAACTAGAACCATCAATGACAAACCACTGCATGGCAGAGAAAAGATATAAGAACTATCAATGACAAACCACTGCATGGCAGAGAAGAGAAGAGATACAAGAACTATCAATGACAAACCACTGCATGGCAGAGAAGAGAAGAGATACAAGAACTATCAATGACAAACCATTGCATGCATGGCTGAGCAAAGATACAAGAATAATCAATGACAAACCACTACATGGCAGAGAAAAGAAACAAGAACCATCAATGACAAACCACTGCATGGTAGATAAAAGATACATGAACTATCAATGACAAACCACTGCATGGCAGAGAAAAGATACAAGAATAACTATCAATGACAAACCACTGCATGGTAGATGAAAGATACATGAACTATCAATGACAAACCACTGCATGGCAGAGAAAAGATACAAAAACTATCAATGACAAAGCACTGCATGGCAGAGAAGAGAAGAGATACAAGAACTATCAATGACAATTAACCACTGCATGGCAGAGAAGAGAAGAGATACAAGAACTATCAATGACAAACCACTGCATGGCAGAGAAAAGATACAAGAACCATCAATGACAAAGCACTGCATGGCAGAGAAAGAATACAAGAACTATCGACGACAAACCACTTCATGGCACAGAAAAGATACAAGAACTATCAATGACAAACCACTGCATGGCAGAGAAAAGATACAAGAACTATTAATGACAAACCACTGCATGGCAGAGAAAAGATACAAGAACTATCAATGACAAACCACTGCATGCCAGAGAAAAGATACAAACTAGAACTATCAATGACAAACCACTGCATGGTAGATAAAAGATCCAAGAACCATCAATGACAAACCACTGCATGGCAGAGAAAAGATACAAGAACTATCAATGACAAACCACTGCATGGCAGAGAAGAGAAGAGATACAAGAACTATCAATGACAAAGCACTGCATGGCAGAGAAGAGAAGAGATACAAGAACTATCAATGACAATTAACCACTGCATGGCAGAGAAGAGAAGAGATACAAGAACTATCAATGACAAACCACTGCATGGCAGAGAAAAGATACAAGAACCATCAATGACAAAGCACTGCATGGCAGAGAAAGAATACAAGAACTATCGACGACAAACCACTTCATGGCACAGAAAAGATACAAGAACTATCAATGACAAACCACTGCATGGAAGAGAAAAGATACAAGAACTATTAATGACAAACCACTGCATGGCAGAGAAAAGATACAAGAACTATCAATGACAAACCACTGCATGCCAGAGAAAAGATACAAACTAGAACTATCAATGACAAACCACTGCATGGTAGATAAAAGATCCAAGAACCATCAATGACAAACCACTGCATGGCAGAGAAAAGATACAAGAACTATCAATGACAAACCACTGCATGGCAGAGAAGAGAAGAGATACAAGAACTATCAATGACAAAGCACTGCATGGCAGAGAAGAGAAGAGATACAAGAACTATCAATGACAATTAACCACTGCATGGCAGCGAAGAGAAGAGATACAAGAACTATCAATGACAAACCACTGCATGGCAGAGAAGAGAAGAGATACAAGAACTATCAATGACAAACCACTGCATGGCTGAGCAAAAATACAAGAACTATCAATGACAAACCGGCTGCATGGCAGAAAAAAAAATACAAGAACCATCAATGACAAACCACTGCATGGTAGATAAAAGATACATGAACTATCAATGACAAACCACTGCATGGCAGAGAAAAGATACAATAATAACTATCAATGACAAACCACTGCATGGTAGATAAAAGATACATGAACTATCAATGACAAACCACTGCATGGCATGCAGAGAAAAGATACAAGAACTATCAATGACAAACCACTGCATGGCAGAGAAGAGAAGAGACACAAGAACTATCAATGACAAACCACTGCACTATCAATGACAAACCACTGCATGGCAGAGAAAAGATACAAGAACTATCAATGACAAACCACTGCATGGCAGAGAAAAGATACAAGAACTATCAATGACAAACCATTGCATGGCAGAGAAAAGATACAAGAACTATCAATGACAAACCACTGCATGGCATGCAGAGAAATGATACAAGAACTATCAATGACAAACCACTGCATGGCAGAGAAAAGATACAAGAACTATCAATGACAAACCACTGCATGGCAGAGAAAAGATACATGAACTATCAATGAGAAAGCACTGTATGGCAGAGAAAAGATACAAGAACCATCAATGACAAAGCACTGCATGGCAGAGAAAGAATACAAGAACTATCGACGACAAACCACTTCATGGCACAGAAAAGATACAAGAACTATCAATGACAAACCACTGCATGGCAGAGAAAAGATACAAGAACTATTAATGACAAACCACTACATGGCAGAGAAAAGATACAAGAACTATCAATGACAAACCACTGCATGCCAGAGAAAAGATACAAACTAGAACTATCAATGACAAACCACTGCATGGTAGATAAAAGATCCAAGAACCATCAATGACAAACCACTGCATGGCAGAGAAAAGATACAAGAACTATCAATGACAAACCACTGCATGGCAGAGAAGAGAAGAGATACAAGAACTATCAATGACAAACCACTGCATGGCAGAGAAGAGAAGAGATACAAGAACTATCAATGACAAACCACTGCATGGCAGAGAAAAGATACATGAACTATCAATGAGAAAGCACTGTATGGCAGAGAAAAGATACAAGAACTATCAATGACAAACCACTGCATGGCAGAGAAAAGATACAAGAACTATCTATGACAAACCACTGCATGGCAGAGAAAAGACACAAGAACTATCAATGCAATGACAAACCACCGCATGGCGGAGAAAAGTTACAAGAACTATCAATGACAAACCACTTCATGGCAGAGAAAAGATACAAGACTATCAATGACAAACCACTGCATGCCAGAGAAAAGATACAAACTAGAACTATCAATGACAAACCACTGCATGGCAGAGAAAAGATACAAGAACTATCAATGACAAACCACTGCATGGCAGAAAAAAGATACAAGAACTATCAATGACAAACCATTGCATGGCAGAGAAAAGATACAAGAACTATCAATGACAAACCACTGCATGGCATGCAGAGAAATGATACAAGAACTATCAATGACAAACCACTGCATGGCAGAGAAAAGATACAAGAACTATCAATGACAAACCACTGCATGGCAGAGAAAAGATACATGAACTATCAATGAGAAAGCACTGTATGGCAGAGAAAAGATACAAGAACCATCAATGACAAAGCACTGCATGGCAGAGAAAGAATACAAGAACTATCGACGACAAACCACTTCATGGCACAGAAAAGATACAAGAACTATCAATGACAAACCACTGCATGGCAGAGAAAAGATACAAGAACTATTAATGACAAACCACTGCATGGCAGAGAAAAGATGCAAGAACTATCAATGACAAACCACTGCATGCCAGAGAAAAGATACAAACTAGAACTATCAATGACAAACCACTGCATGGTAGATAAAAGATCCAAGAACCATCAATGACAAACCACTGCATGGCAGAGAAAAGATACAAGAACTATCAATGACAAACCACTGCATGGCAGAGAAGAGAAGAGATACAAGAACTATCAATGACAAACCACTGCATGGCAGAGAAGAGAAGAGATACAAGAACTATCAATGACAAACCACTGCATGGCAGAGAAAAGATACATGAACTATCAATGAGAAAGCACTGTATGGCAGAGAAAAGATACAAGAACTATCAATGACAAACCACTGCATGGCAGAGAAAAGATACAAGAACTATCTAT
This sequence comes from Actinostola sp. cb2023, assembly GCA_033675265.1. Lineage (NCBI taxonomy): Eukaryota > Metazoa > Cnidaria > Anthozoa > Actiniaria > Actinostolidae > Actinostola > Actinostola sp. cb2023. The sequence goes on from JAUJYZ010000745.1 coordinate 582,206, forward strand.
GACAAACCACTGCATGGCAGAGAAAAGACACAAGAACTATCAATGCAATGACAAACCACCGCATGGCGGAGAAAAGTTACAAGAACTATCAATGACAAACCACTTCATGGCAGAGAAAAGATACAAGACTATCAATGACAAACCACTGCATGCCATAGAAAAGATACAAACTAGAACTATCAATGACAAACCACTGCATGGTAGATAAAAGATACATGAACTATCAATGACAAACCACTGCATGGCAGAGAAAAGATACAAGAATAACTATCAATGACAAACCACTACATGGTAGATAAAAGATACATGAACTATCAATGACAAACCACTGCATGGCAGAGAAAAGATACAAGACTATCAATGACAAACCACTGCATGCCAGAGAAAAGATACAAACTAGAACTATCAATGACAAACCACTGCATGGTAGATAAAAGATACATGAACTATCAATGACAAACCACTGCATGGCAGAGAAAAGATACAAGAATAACTATCAATGACAAACCACTACATGGTAGATAAAAGATACATGAACTATCAATGACAAACCACTGCATGGCAGAGAAAAGATACAAGAACCATCAATGACAAACCACTGCAATGATGGCAGAGAAAAGATACAAGAACTATCAATGACAAACCACTGCATGGCAGAGAAAAGATACAAGAACTATCAATGACAAACCACTGCATGGCAGAGAAAAGATACAAGAACTATCTATGACAAACCACTGCATGGCATGCAGAGAAATGATACAAGAACTATCAATGACAAACCACTGCATCGCAGAGAAAAGATACAAGAACTATCAATGACAAACCACTGCATGGCAGAGAAAAGATACATGAACTATCAATGAGAAAGCACTGTATGGCAGAGAAAAGATACAAGAACTATCAATGACAAACCACTGCATGGCAGAGAAAAGATACAAGAACTATCTATGACAAACCACTGCATGGCAGAGAAAAGACACAAGAACTATCAATGCAATGACAAACCACCGCATGGCAGAGAAAAGTTACAAGAACTATCAATGACAAACCACTTCATGGCAGAGAAAAGATACAAGACTATCAATGACAAACCACTGCATGCCAGAGAAAAGATACAAACTAGAACTATCAATGACAAACCACTGCATGGTAGATAAAAGATACATGAACTATCAATGACAAACCACTGCATGGCAGAGAAAAGATACAAGAATAACTATCAATGACAAACCACTACATGGTAGATAAAAGATACATGAACTATCAATGACAAACCACTGCATGGCAGAGAAAAGATACAAGACTATCAATGACAAACCACTGCATGCCAGAGAAAAGATACAAACTAGAACTATCAATGACAAACCACTGCATGGTAGATAAAAGATACATGAACTATCAATGACAAACCACTGCATGGCAGAGAAAAGATACAAGAATAACTATCAATGACAAACCACTACATGGTAGATAAAAGATACATGAACTATCAATGACAAACCACTGCATGGCAGAGAAAAGATACAAGAACCATCAATGACAAACCACTGCATGGCAGAGAAAAGATACAAGAACTATCAATGACAAACCACTGCAATGATGGCAGAGAAAAGATACAAGAACTATCAATGACAAACCACTGCATGGCAGAGAAAAGATACAAGAACTATCAATGACAAACCACTGCATGGCAGAGAAAAGATACAAGAACTATCTATGACAAACCACTGCATGGCATGCAGAGAAATGATACAAGAACTATCAATGACAAACCACTGCATCGCAGAGAAAAGATACAAGAACTATCAATGACAAACCACTGCATGGCAGAGAAGAGAAGAGATACAAGAACTATCAATGACAAAGCACTGCATGGCAGAGAAGAGAAGAGATACAAGAACTATCAATGACAATTAACCACTGCATGGCAGAGAAGAGAAGAGATACAAGAACTATCAATGACAAACCACTGCATGGCAGAGAAAAGATACAAGAACCATCAATGACAAAGCACTGCATGGCAGAGAAAGAATACAAGAACTATCGACGACAAACCACTTCATGGCACAGAAAAGATACAAGAACTATCAATGACAAACCACTGCATGGAAGAGAAAAGATACAAGAACTATTAATGACAAACCACTGCATGGCAGAGAAAAGATACAAGAACTATCAATGACAAACCACTGCATGCCAGAGAAAAGATACAAACTAGAACTATCAATGACAAACCACTGCATGGTAGATAAAAGATCCAAGAACCATCAATGACAAACCACTGCATGGCAGAGAAAAGATACAAGAACTATCAATGACAAACCACTGCATGGCAGAGAAGAGAAGAGATACAAGAACTATCAATGACAAACCACTGCATGACAGAGAAGAGAAGAGATACAAGAACTATCAATGACAAACCACTGCATGGCTGAGCAAAGATACAAGAACTATCAATGACAAACCACTGCATGGCAGAGAAAAGATACAAGAACCATCAATGACAAACCACTGCATGGTAGATAAAAGATACATGAACTATTAATGACAAACCACTGCATGGCAGAGAAAAGATACAAGAATAACTATCAATGACAAACCACTGCATGGTAGATAAAAGATACATGAAAAATCAATGACAAACCACTGCATGGCAGCGAAGAGAAGAGATACAAGAACTATCAATGACAAACCACTGCATGGCAGAGAAGAGAAGAGATACAAGAACTATCAATGACAAACCACTGCATGGCTGAGCAAAAATACAAGAACTATCAATGACAAACCGGCTGCATGGCAGAAAAAAAAATACAAGAACCATCAATGACAAACCACTGCATGGTAGATAAAAGATACATGAACTATCAATGACAAACCACTGCATGGCAGAGAAAAGATACAATAATAACTATCAATGACAAACCACTGCATGGTAGATAAAAGATACATGAACTATCAATGACAAACCACTGCATGGCATGCAGAGAAAAGATACAAGAACTATCAATGACAAACCACTGCATGGCAGAGAAGAGAAGAGACACAAGAACTATCAATGACAAACCACTGCACTATCAATGACAAACCACTGCATGGCAGAGAAAAGATACAAGAACTATCAATGACAAACCACTGCATGGCAGAGAAAAGATACAAGAACTATCAATGACAAACCATTGCATGGCAGAGAAAAGATACAAGAACTATCAATGACAAACCACTGCATGGCATGCAGAGAAATGATACAAGAACTATCAATGACAAACCACTGCATGGCAGAGAAAAGATACAAGAACTATCAATGACAAACCACTGCATGGCAGAGAAAAGATACATGAACTATCAATGAGAAAGCACTGTATGGCAGAGAAAAGATACAAGAACCATCAATGACAAAGCACTGCATGGCAGAGAAAGAATACAAGAACTATCGACGACAAACCACTTCATGGCACAGAAAAGATACAAGAACTATCAATGACAAACCACTGCATGGCAGAGAAAAGATACAAGAACTATTAATGACAAACCACTACATGGCAGAGAAAAGATACAAGAACTATCAATGACAAACCACTGCATGCCAGAGAAAAGATACAAACTAGAACTATCAATGACAAACCACTGCATGGTAGATAAAAGATCCAAGAACCATCAATGACAAACCACTGCATGGCAGAGAAAATATACAAGAACTATCAATGACAAACCACTGCATGGCAGAGAAGAGAAGAGATACAAGAACTATCAATGACAAACCACTGCATGGCAGAGAAGAGAAGAGATACAAGAACTATCAATGACAAACCACTGCATGGCAGAGAAAAGATACATGAACTATCAATGAGAAAGCACTGTATGGCAGAGAAAAGATACAAGAACTATCAATGACAAACCACTGCATGGCAGAGAAAAGATACAAGAACTATCTATGACAAACCACTGCATGGCAGAGAAAAGACACAAGAACTATCAATGCAATGACAAACCACCGCATGGCGGAGAAAAGTTACAAGAACTATCAATGACAAACCACTTCATGGCAGAGAAAAGATACAAGACTATCAATGACAAACCACTGCATGCCAGAGAAAAGATACAAACTAGAACTATCAATGACAAACCACTGCATGGTAGATAAAAGATACATGAACTATCAATGACAAACCACTGCATGGCAGAGAAAAGATACAAGAATAACTATCAATGACAAACCACTACATGGTAGATAAAAGATACATGAACTATCAATGACAAACCACTGCATGGCAGAGAAAAGATACAAGACTATCAATGACAAACCACTGCATGCCAGAGAAAAGATACAAACTAGAACTATCAATGACAAACCACTGCATGGTAGATAAAAGATACATGAACTATCAATGACAAACCACTGCATGGCAGAGAAAAGATACAAGAATAACTATCAATGACAAACCACTACATGGTAGATAAAAGATACATGAACTATCAATGACAAACCACTGCATGGCAGAGAAAAGATACAAGAACCATCAATGACAAACCACTGCATGGCAGAGAAAAGATACAAGAACTATCAATGACAAACCACTGCAATGATGGCAGAGAAAAGATACAAGAACTATCAATGACAAACCACTGCATGGCAGAGAAAAGATACAAGAACTATCAATGACAAACCACTGCATGGCAGAGAAAAGATACAAGAACTATCTATGACAAACCACTGCATGGCATGCAGAGAAATGATACAAGAACTATCAATGACAAACCACTGCATCGCAGAGAAAAGATACAAGAACTATCAATGACAAACCACTGCATGGCAGAGAAAAGATACATGAACTATCAATGAGAAAGCACTGTATGGCAGAGAAAAGATACAAGAACTATCAATGACAAACCACTGCATGGCAGAGAAAAGATACAAGAACTATCTATGACAAACCACTGCATGGCAGAGAAAAGACACAAGAACTATCAATGCAATGACAAACCACCGCATGGCAGAGAAAAGTTACAAGAACTATCAATGACAAACCACTTCATGGCAGAGAAAAGATACAAGACTATCAATGACAAACCACTGCATGCCAGAGAAAAGATACAAACTAGAACTATCAATGACAAACCACTGCATGGTAGATAAAAGATACATGAACTATCAATGACAAACCACTGCATGGCAGAGAAAAGATACAAGAATAACTATCAATGACAAAACCACTACATGGTAGATAAAAGATACATGAACTATCAATGACAAACCACTGCATGGCAGAGAAAAGATACAAGACTATCAATGACAAACCACTGCATGCCAGAGAAAAGATACAAACTAGAACTATCAATGACAAACCACTGCATGGTAGATAAAAGATACATGAACTATCAATGACAAACCACTGCATGGCAGAGAAAAGATACAAGAATAACTATCAATGACAAACCACTACATGGTAGATAAAAGATACATGAACTATCAATGACAAACCACTGCATGGCAGAGAAAAGATACAAGAACCATCAATGACAAACCACTGCATGGCAGAGAAAAGATACAAGAACTATCAATGACAAACCACTGCAATGATGGCAGAGAAAAGATACAAGAACTATCAATGACAAACCACTGCATGGCAGAGAAAAGATACAAGAACTATCAATGACAAACCACTGCATGGCAGAGAAAAGATACAAGAACTATCTATGACAAACCACTGCATGGCATGCAGAGAAATGATACAAGAACTATCAATGACAAACCACTGCATCGCAGAGAAAAGATACAAGAACTATCAATGACAAACCACTGCATGGCAGAGAAAAGATACATGAACTATCAATGAGAAAGCACTGTATGGCAGAGAAAAGATACAAGAACTATCAATGACAAACCACTGCATGGCAGAGAAAAGATACAAGAACTATCTATGACAAACCACTGCATGGCAGAGAAAAGACACAAGAACTATCAATGCAATGACAAACCACCGCATGGCAGAGAAAAGTTACAAGAACTATCAATGACAAACCACTTCATGGCAGAGAGAAAAGATACAAGACTATCAATGACAAACCACTGCATGCCAGAG
>JAUJYZ010000601.1:0-110000 GCA_033675265.1 Actinostola sp. cb2023
TATTTCCTCTCTTTATTCTTGAAATAAATTTTGTCTGTTAATCCAACCAAGATCTGACTTGTGTATAGCTCATTATTTTATCATTTTTCACATGTATTGCTCACACATCTAGCTGTGATCAAATGGCAATGACATTTTTTTATTTGGCACCTTTAGAGTAAATAATACAATAAAATTGTGAATTCACAAAGTATTCACTGATACATTTTATCATTTTCATTATGATATTGCTTTATCGGCGTTTACAGTAAAGGTTGACTTGACTTGAGATTTTCCTTTCTCTCTCTTTTAGAAATAAATTGCAGTACAACTGCAAAAATTGAAATTTGTTCCAAGATAATCAAGCCTGATCCATCGTAATAACTCTGATACTCTTGATACAGGGACAGAAGCAACACATGCTCCATGTGGTTCATGCAGATGGCTATCCAGAAATAATATGTTACTCTGTCCATCATGTACAAAAGTGAATGTATTTCCTCTGAAAGTTACAATGATTGCTGATGGAGATGATGCTGATGTACATGTATTCTGAACCATGTTGTTTAGGTAATGTTCTAAGTTACTTGTATGCGGACTGTTATTTTCAGTTGAAAAGTTTACTGGTAGCTCTTGTCCAAGGTTAATTTGACCAATTGTTCCCATTAGCAACCTTGAAGCCATTGGCAGTTGAAGTGTCACTGGCATATGATTAAATGCATTATCATGTACTGTATTTCCCTCCAGTATTGAAGAAACTATTAAATTAAACCATGCTGGCGACAATTGAGTCTGAATATTCAAAAGAGTCTTTTTTACATGGTACTTGTAGGCCATTAAGAGAGCAATAAGTGCACATGCTGTACTTCCATTTCTTCCATTAATTGTTGACTGTGATATTTGATGGGGAAATAACCACAACTGCACTGAATTTTTTTTGTCATATGTGATATGATGCACCACCTGCTGCTGTGACTGGTTACTAGTAGCTGGTGTTCTTTGAGAACGTTGTGCCTGATTTTTGATTAGCTGTTGATTTTTGTAACTTTGTGATAGGCTGGTTTGGGGTACTGACAATATGGAAATCATCCAACATTTTCACAATTAATTGGGACTCCTATTCAAAAATAGAAATGTTTTTGGTTAATCAGTTTGTTTTTATATCATAACAATCCTGAGGTTGAGTGACAACATGTCATGTACATTACATGATGTTAGCATAGCATGCTAGTTGTCTTTTAAGTATATATATTTTTTCACTTTTTCACAACTTAATGCTGACTTTTCCTATTTGGTTATCAACATTGCAATAATGCTCCTTTGCCATTTTTTCTCTTTCATAATCAATAGTTCTTCTATGGACAGAGTCCCCAAATATAACACCTGCTGCTTGTCCAGTCCTTGACAGTCCATGCTGTGCCAGGAAGATTCCACAATCTCTTTGCAATTGATTGGTTTTCTGTGACCTACAGAAATAATAATATTATTCGGTAAAAAGCACTGTGAAGATTGACAGAATTAAGAAGTCACACTCTCTGCCTTGTCTAACACATATATATACTCATTTCAGATTACATTAGTCTTTGATCTGCATCACATAACTGTGATAATGTATTACATAACCGCATTATTTTTTTGTTAATTATTTGTATAATGTACATGTACATATGGTACAAATAAATGTACATATTTGTACAGTATAAATAAAGCTGTTTTCAAGTACCCAATTAGCCAATTTTCTATATCTATCCCAGGGGCGTAGCCAGGATTTTCCATTGGGGGTCACACTCCATCGTTCACCATCATATCCCCCTCTCCCCTCCTCAAACATATAAATTTAAAGAGTAGACCAAGAGGAAGGGGGGTGGCGGGCAGCTTGGGACCTGTCCCCCTGTCTACGCCCCTGCATCCTATTCATGCTCACCTGAAATATGCCAAAATATGAAGTAAGGCAACTGTTCTTTGTTCTTGAGTTTCTCTTCTGGCCTTTAGAAGTCTTGTATCATCACGTGTTATTGAGTGAAGCAGCATATCAAACAGCCCAGGTGCATTCTGCTCAGCAAAGGCTCTCGTTACTGATATATGGTACAGTTGATGTCCCTGTTGTGCATAATGATTGTATAAGGCCATTTGGAATCTTGCTACTAGCTGTTCAAAGTCATCCTCTGTAAGAATAAAGTGGTATAATAATAATAACTTATTTATACACGATAAATTGAGGTCGTGTAGAGTGCAGACAATAAAAGCATGAAATATATTAGTACTGACTTAGAAATAATTATTAGTACCTGTAAATAGGATTTGTGAAACAATAGAAAACAAAGGATTTTTCACTATTTAGTACTATTTAGTTACAGGTAGTAAGTTATTTCACACTTATTGTTTGCACTCTAAAACATAAATGTAAAATAACACAGAAATATGTACAAATAATTACTAGCCCCCTTTCCTTCCTCACATTATTAATGGCCCCAAAGCCTCCCCTTACTCCCCCCTTCCCTCCCCTTTCCTTCCTCACCCCAGTCCCTTCCAAACCCTCGGAAAGCCAGCACATGCTATGTGTAAAACAGTGCTCGTGTATTTTACCTCGAATGCCATCAAGTTTTTTTAGCTCAGCAGACATTCTTTCCCAGACTCCAGGATCTATTAATACTTGACCATCATCAGTAAGTGTTATTTTTCCAAACTTAGTATCCACAACATTTAATTCTTCTTCAAGAATTCCAAGGGGCATCGATCTCACCATGTGGTTGAAAAGACAACGAAAATGACTCTGAATGCGTTCGATTGCATCTTCTAGTTCTTCTCTATTCATGTTAGCCTCTTGATATTGTGTTCTTGCATTTTGAAGATCTTCCAAAAGCGTTTGTAATGGAGAGCACCTGAACTCAAAAATCTGTTGAAGTCCCGGGTTGAGCACAGAAAGAAGAATGTTCAGTAAGCTTACTTACATTGTAAGCTTATAAACTTAAAGGTAATTATTTGATAATGGAATTATTTTACCTCTCTCAACTTTATTTCAGGAGATGAAAGATTCTGCTTCGCTTGAGATTTCTAAAGAAATAGTGTTTTGTTAATTTAAGTCTATTGAATAATTCTGAAGACACAGTTTTGATAGGTAAGCGTAAGAGGCAAGTCTTTTAGCGGCATTTCAATCGTTTTCTTCGGAAATCTTTATTTAATATAAAAAAGTTTATTTTCACTCTTTTCCATGAATGAAATCCTGAATGGAATGAATGAAATCCCGACTTATGTTTTTAAAATCGTCCGCGAGAATTTACGAATTCAGTTATTATTATTTTTACTTCGACGAAGGCCGAAAAGGCTCGAAACGTCAACTTATTATTATTATTAACTTAAGTTCATACCTTTCTTCTCTTCGTTGGTTTGTTGCTTTCTCCCAGCTCCAGCTCTGCTCTTTGTTGACATTTATTACACCACCGTGTTCCTGAACGATAATCATTGACGTTTTTTCCAGCCTCATCTAAAATACTGTACATTCTTGTAGGGATGGGGTATCGATGAAGTGACTTGCCATGCCCCCATGTCGAAGGACAACAACATCTTTGGTCGCTCTTTAAGATTTCTTTTCTGTGGTAAAGACAGACTTTACTTCCAACCGGAACTCCACCAGCGCGAGCAAGATTGCTGTCACAAACTTGTAGCTCACCAAAACATTTTCCCTTGCTTCGTGTCCGTGACGAACAAATACATTTCGCATCGTCATTCCCAGCGTACACAATTTGTACAACAATTACTATTACCAACAGCAACCGGATGAAAGCCGTGAACATTATTTTCAAAGCGTGTTTTCGCTTTCCTCGCCAAAAAAATATACGACTCGTCAACTCTCGAAATGTAAAAAAAATATTGAATAAACTGTAATGAAAATATTTCGTTTTAGTTTTGTTTTATATGCTTAAGTTTTGAAATTTGGCGACCTTGGTCGAAATTTTTTCAAAAATCGCGGGAAAATCTTAAGAAACGACTCATTTCCGAGCGGGTTTACGACGTCATTTCCGCGCATGCGCAGACGTTTTTCACCAGTGTCCCCACGGGCCTGTAGCGTACAACGACTTCGGCTCTTCGGCTCACGGAAATGTGCACCAGAAAAGAGCGGCGCACATCAGGCCATGATACGCCATCAGTTTCACACCTTGTTTCAATATACACATTGCTGCGGGCGCGTCTCGCAGGACGTACACAGGGATCCCAACATTATACATTTCTATGCACAGGGAACCCAATATAATACGTATCGCGCACGCGCGCGTGCTCTACCACAGGAAACCCATTAAAAAAAGACGCGCGCATGCAAATATATTTTTTTAATAATTATAAATAGCCTCAGAAACAATGGTTGGGCTGCCTGTGCTTTAACTTCAACTTTCCCTCTATTTCGAACTACCTGTGTCGTATAAATTACCGCAAAGCTCCGTAAGTAGCGAGGTCATTACGTTCCGATTTAGCTGATCCTTAGGTAACTGTTACTTTCGGGGGATCGTTCAGTTTCGGGGGTCCGGCGCTACTTTGGGGGGGTCGCTACTTTGGGGGGGTCGCCACTTTCGGAACGTTATGGTAGTGCTACGCCGCCACCTTTCCAGTATGTGTGTGTCAGTACTGACGTAGTATTTAAAACCCTTAATGATTATTAAAGTAAATGACATACCTTGAGACGAGATGTACACCTCAACACGCATTGATTTCCATCTGTTATACTTTGTAGGTACAAATCTGATGAATCTCGCTGTTACTGGGTTGGTTAGATCGTGTTTCACTACAGTATTTCTGTTGACGTTACCTTGAAACAACTGTAGAAATACCAAGCAACAATAGTAACAAATACCTTACTGATATCTGATAAGGATATTATATCATTAGTTTATTATTGATGGGTCTAAATAAAACCTTTTACCTTATCATTGCTACCCTCTTGGTAAGCAACAATAGTAACAAATACCTTACTGATATCTGATAAGGATATTATATCATTAGTTTATTATTGATGGGTATAAATAAAACCTTTTACCTTATCATTGCTACCCTCTTGGTAAGTAACAATAGTAACAAATACCTTACTGATATCTGATAAGGATATTATATCATTAGTTTATTATTGATGGGTATAAATAAAACCTTTTACCTTATCATTGCTACCCTCTTGGTAAGCAACAATAGTAACAAATACCTTACTGATATCTGATAAGGATATTATATCATTAGTTTATTATTTATGGGTATAAATAAAACCTTTTACCTTATCATTGCTACCCTCTTGGTAAGCAACAATAGTAATAAATACCTTACTGATATCTGATAAGGATATTATATCATTAGTTTATTATTGATGGGTATCAATAAAACCTTTTACCTTATCATTGCTACCCTCTTGGTAAGTTCTCCATACTGACGCATCTGTAGAAAATCTCAGTTTGTACTCTGTGACCCATTCCCCGCCATATCCAGAACCTTGTGTTGCCAAACCACAGATGACATGCGCAGTACCAAGGTCGATCTGTAGGTATTCACGTGGGTCGTTTTCACTTGCTGGCTTCCATCCATACTGGCCATTCAGTCTTGCTTGAGATGGTTGAAAATTCGGAGCACTGCCAGACGTCGATGCGGTCATCTGTTTGTCTGGTATGATGGAATTATCGTTAACACCAACGGCACGGCTATTGCTGCAAACTGATGTTAAAGTAATTGGACATTGAATTTCCAAACAATTCTAAGGTTTGAAGAGCGTACGTTTTATTCACCAGTACTGTGTAGTAAAATATACCAGCAGCAAGATCAAAAATCGTTCTACTTCAACCAAGATAAACAATACACACAGCCGGCCCGGGGGGTGGGGGGAGAGGGGAGGTTATTCCCATAAATAGGCTATATAGGTTGTATGTGCCCCCGAAGAGGGTATGGTTTTGAACCTTCATACAGATCCTATATAAATTGCATATTTTGCATAAATTGCTGCTTTTTCGCCATAAAATAAAATAATATCCGCTTAGCATAACAGCCAGCGTGTGTACTCAGTTCTGATATTACCAATTTCCAAAGGAATAGTATTTTAAGCTGTCTATATTTCAGTTACAAATCCTTGGAAAGGGTATGAATTTTCAAATTTTTCAAAAGTGGGCATAATTTTCTGAGAGAACAGATCAAACTTAACTAGTCTGGAAAGGTTGGTGAACTTCGGCTTAATATTGACGATGCTAGAGGGCATCAAATATGTCTATTTCCCCATACAAACTCTGTAAATTTTTGACGCTGTCCAGCCAAACCATAGATTCACTGTAAAATGTTGGCTGGACAACACAATTTCAAAAGTTTATAATTCCGACAGAATTCGCTCAAATCACATCAAACTTTGCACAGATACTAATTTCAACATGCTGTTTCATGTCATAAATTTAATTTCGTAATTGCATTAATTCTAATAAACTCGTTCCCAGTCCCCTGCTCGTTTAGGTAATGGCTATAGTCAGGTTTTCTTCCAAAATATCGCTAGATCAGAACACAGTTAAAATTGCTCAATTCAGTGCTTAAATATAACTCGGAAGTCAAAGTACTCAGTACCAGTTACTGCCGTAGTTGGTGTTGAACTTGTTGAGTTTGTAATCGACACAACTAATAATAATGTAAAAATAAGTAGTTAAAATAATTTCAGTGAAATTCCAAAGTTATAAAACTTGATAATTTTGCTGATCACATTTTAAGTAAGCCGGTTTTACTGTATTTAGCATGACATACCGTGTGTAGTGGTCGGTGGTGGTGATGTGGTACTTGGAAGAACAGTCGTTGGTGCTAAACAACATAACAATATGCTTTAATTTCCTGACACAACATTCTAAATATAAAATTCCATACATACAACTTTATTTCACATTTGATAAAAATAGTACATAATCAGTATCAGATCAAAAATATCAGTTAAAATAATTATAAACCTTTCCACGAATCAAACTGAAAACTATGTATAACAAAATAATATGAATATGAATATGAATAATATGTCAAATAAAAATAATAATGCGCAAAAAATACTAAAAAGCGCCTGCTGCGTCTACACCTCGGTACGTTTGGGAGAATTCTCGAGCAGGTCCAAACATTCGACTACTTCTCGATTTTTACTTCTCGTGTTTGGATCTGCTCTCGAATTCTCCCAAACATACCTCGCGCGGTTTTCATCAGCGCGTGAAAACACGGAGGATGTGTTTCATTTGTAAGCTAACTAATTAAGACACGTTAATAAAGTTTATTATTATTATTTTATTTTTATTATTATTATTATTACTTAATTTACAACACTTCAACTTTTCCTCTATTTCTACCTGTGTCATATAAAGCTAGCTAGCGCTTTTGCTATACGGCCATCTTTCTTATTATTTAAAATCCTTAACGTAAATGACATACCTTGAGACGAGACGTACACCTCAACACGCAATCCTTTCCATACGTTATACTTTGTAGGTACAAATCTGATGTATCTCGCTGTTACTGGGTTGGTTAGATCGTGTTTGACTACAGTATTTCTGTTGACGTTACCTTGAAACAACTGTAGAAATACCAAGCAACAATAGTAACAAATACCTTACTGATATCTGATAAGGATATTATATCATTAGTTTATTATTGATGGGTATAAATAAAACCTTTTACCTTATCATTGCTACCCTCTTGGTAAGCAACAATAGTAACAAATACCTTACTGATATCTGATAAGGATATTATATCATTAGTTTATTATTTATGGGTCTAAATAAAACCTTTTACCTTATCATTGCTACCCTCTTGGTAATCAACAATAGTAACAAATACCTTACTGATATCTGATAAGGATATTATATCATTAGTTTATTATTTATGGGTATCAGATAAAACCTTTTACATTATCATTGCTAACCTCTTGGTAAGCAACAATAGTAACAAATACCTTACTGATATCTGATAAGGATATTATATCATTAGTTTATTATTTATGGGTATAAATAAAACCTTTTACATTATCATTGCTACCCTCTTGGTAAGTAACAATAGTAACAAATACCTTACTGATATCTGATAAGGATATTATATCATTAGTTTATTATTTATGGGTATCAATAAAACCTTTTACCTTGTCATTGCTACCCTCTTGGTAAGTAACAATAGTAACAAATACCTTACTGATATCTGATAAGGATATTATATCATTAGTTTATTATTTATGGGTATCAGATAAAACCTTTTACATTATCATTGCTAACCTCTTGGTAAGCAACAATAGTAACAAATACCTTACTGATATCTGATAAGGATATTATATCATTAGTTTATTATTTTTGGGTATTAATAAAACCTTTTACCTTGTCATTGCTACCCTCTTGGTAAGTAACAATAGTAACAAATACCTTACTGATATCTGATAAGGATATTATATCATTAGTTTTTATTATTTATGGGTATCAATAAAACCTTTTACCTTGTCATTGCTACCCTCTTGGTAAGTAACAATAGTAACAAATACCTTACTGATATCTGATAAGGATATTATATCATTAGTTTATTATTTTTGGGTATTAATAAAACCTTTTACCTTATCATTGCTACCCTCTTGGTAAGCAACAATAGCCGACAAATACCTTACTGATATCTGATAAGGATATTATATCATTAGTTTATTATTGATGGGTATCAATAAAACCTTTTACCTTATCATTGCTACCCTCTTGGTAAGTTCTCCATACTGACGCATCTGTAGAAAAACTCAGTTTGTACTCTTTGACCCACTCACTGATTCCCGCAGAGCCTTGTGTTGCCACACCACAGATGACATGCGCAGTACCAAGGTCGATCTGTAGGTAGTCACGTGGGTCGTTCATGGTTGCTGGTGTCCATCTATATTTTCCATTCAGTCTTGCTTGATATGGTTTATATTTATAATAATTGTAATACGTCGATGTAGCGGTCATCTGTTTGTCTGGTATGATGGACTTATCGCTAACACCAACGGCACGGCTATCGCTGCAAACTAATGTTAACAACAGTGTCTTATAATTAATGCAACTCAGCTGTTTCAGACGATACCCATGCAAGACAGTATCCATCCTTTGAACATCACAGATTATATGTTCAAATCTAATATACATAATATCACACTGAAAATACAACGCGCACTCTACAAGACGACTAGGATATTTACTGATGTTAACGACAGTGTCTTATAATTAATGCAACTCAGCTGTTTCAGACGATACCCATGCAAGACAGTATCCATCCTTTGAGCATCACAGATTATGTTCAAATCTAACATACATAATATCACACTGAAAATAAAACGCGCGCACTATAAGACGCCTAGGATATTTACTGGAAAGTAATAGGACATTGAATTGCCAACAATTCTAAGGTTTGAATAGCGTACGTTTTAATCACCAGTACTGTGTACTAAAATATACCAGCAGCAAGATCAACAATCGTTCTACTTCAGTCAAAGTGTTCAGCGGTTTCATCAGCGCCCAATAATCAATGTAACTAGTCAGGTTTTCTTCCAAAATATCGTCTGCAGGTCAGAACACAGTTGTCCAGAATCTGTCATCTCTATTTGCAGCAGTTTGTTACTATTCATTTTTATTGAACGTTTAGTTCTCAAGTCAATGGTCATGAAGTACACTCAAACACGTAATCAGATGAACTATTTCAATAGAAGTTTAGAATTCTGAAGAAGGATTATTCAAAAATAATCATTTTTGCTCATTGTTACTTTAAAACATTCACGAATTACACGAAGCGATAACGAGGACTAAAAACAAGACAAAATAAACAAACAAACAAAAATATCAACAAAAATGAAAGAATATACAAAAACCTACCTGAGTTCGTCAAGCCATAGGAAAACCTTGTCATAAGAAGAACACAAATAGTGAACAGAGAACACTCCATGGTATTGTACGAACGGTGTGTGTCACGTCTGTAATCTTTTAAACGAAACAGCACAATGCTTATCTGAGAGCTGACAAAGTCTACCACATCCCAAGATAAACATTCATCTCATTGGTAGAACTGTTTGTCAAACTGTTACGAGATCTTTACAGCTATTTCGTTGTTCTGAACGTCATGTCACAGAGGCCAAACCATGTCTCTGTTTCACTTTCCTACAATACGGACATCGATGTTTTCTGAAATGAGATGCACGTTTAGATATGCCTCTTGACGTGATTCAATATCGGCAGCGGAAATAACATTTGACTGTTGGTTTCACTTCAACAGACGAAAACTTCCTAGTTTCCAGGCCTTTATTCGAGGTCAGGGAAGTACTCAATCGAAAATGAATGTATTTTAAGCATCGGCTCCAGTATATGCGCTTCAATGGCGGGATTTCAGTTCATTTGGACTTTGTTTCTTACGCGTTCAGTGTGTGACCAGAAGTCCATAACTATAGATGTCTCACATAAACCCATAGTTGACGATACGTTTTAGACATGAATGGCCATTAATTCCACAGCGTTATTGATGAGACAATCCTTTATTTAGAGTTTGTTTTGATATTTTTCCATGTTCTGGGTGTTTTAATTTGACAACCTTCAGTGGATTTTGTTTTGACAACTGTGAAGACACTTCGCAACTGACAATGTGGTCGAACGTCCATCCGTTCTATAACGTACCGTAAACTTATGGACCGCGGTGCATTGTTTATAGAAACAACCAGACTCCGTTTCATAGCAACAAAAGATAGAATTAACGGAGTTCGTTTCTATTTCATATAATCTACAATGACTACCAAAATGGTTGTCACGTTTAAATAAATGACACCATGCGCAATAACTAGTTGTATGAAATAGCACCCCCATCCCCTTATACAATGTTGCTAGGATAAACCCGAGCCATGAGCGCTATGTGGAATTCAAAACTGAGCTTTACTCCATCCAACCAACCAGCAACTTTGCCATGGGGGTGGGGGGAGGGGTTCTCCAACAAATAGACTTTTTGCAAATAATATGGAAGATTTCCTTCAAAAGCATATCGTGCCAAGCAATTATGGCAGTCACTGTTAGAGTTTATAAACATGTTATCAATGTGTACTGTGCAATCAGTTTCGAGTTGTTTACGCACCGCTGTACTCACGGCTTTAGCTTGACAGAAGACGCATTTGTAGCCTCAATTCGTGGAATTAAAAATGTTTCTATTGTACAATGTCAATGTCTTTTGCGTTCTCGTTGATATTTATAATAATTAAACCTGAATTGAGCCTAAGACTAAGCAAATGTGTCTTTTGTCAAGGAGTATAGCGGTGTCTAACAACTCGGAACTGGAGTATTATGTACGGAGACTACAGGAGTGAATTGTCGTTGTACTCGATGGAATATCACTGGAATGTGATTTAGCCCCTAAATACCTCTGTTTCAAAAGAGAGCGTCAGTAGGCTCTAGAACAACAAACAAATCCAACGACCTACACATTCCTTTTTGTCGAGTGACAACTGGTCAGCGTCATGTTGCTTGAGGGGTATTAACATATGGAATGGAATGAGCAAAGATTTAAAAAGCATGAAGCACAAGTATTTTTAAGCATCGTATAGTAAATGAGTATTTAGCTAAGTAATTTATAGTTATATCATTTATTCTAATAAGTTACGTATCGTAACATGTTTATTCATAAGTATGTATTTATATATAGATTCTGTAAACATGTTTTTTATTTTGTAACCGTTTGTTGCTCGCTGAAAAGCCCTTTTTACTGAGCAACAATAAAGTATGTATTTATCACCGAGTCCTTCGTAACAGCATACGCCATAGATTACACGATTGCACAGGGAGCCCAACAAGAAGAACGTGTTGGGCTACCTGTGTCTGAAAGCGAGACTAACGAGGGAAGTTTGAATCTCTTTTTGATCTCTTCGTGATCTTCCTGGTTTCCAGACAATATGAACACAAAAGTATGCACACGAAACTAGTTATTCTACTTCATAGGAACAATTGCTAACAAAGGAAGGGAAACATCCAGGTTTGTATCATCAGTGCTTACTCTAGTCGATGGTGGCAAAGAAGGCCAATCTTTGATCAACAACACGAAACTAGTTATTCTACTTCATAGGAACAATTGATAACAAAGGAAGGGAAACATCCAGGTTTGTATCATCAGTCATGGCAAACAATTTCGTACGGTCAGCGGACAGTAATTGCGGGCGCAAGTATCAGTCAAGATCATAGAAGGGCTAATTTTAAAATGGTTATAACTCGCTCAATTATCGTCCAAATCGCTTCAAATCTTCACATATAATAAAGGAATGATTGGAAATTATACAAGCAGCTTTTTTGAGAGGAGGATTGTATTTTATCGTTATTATCTTATTGATTTTATTGACATGATTCACATACATTTTCTTATAATAATGTACTGATATTATAGCTTGGGTTACCTGTGGTCATCTTAGAAGAGTATTATGGGTATACAAGATGGTGGACGAAGCTTCGAAGACTTCAAGATGTTGGACGAAAACGATCAACTTTTTGAACTATTCCCGTGCGCCAATTGTTTTGTTACTCGGCACAAAGACGATTTCACCATTTTTCTACATTTTCAGCTGATTAGGGAACTAAGCAAGTCATTGTGTAAGTCATTTTTATGTGCCTAAAAACTTTGTTTTGACATTAAACTTTCATTTCAGATATTTGGGAACCGTGTTTATCTAGTTTAAATCGCTCAATTAACTGTATTTTTGTCATGAATTTCATGATTTTCTCGTGGTGGCCGTTATGTTTGATTAGCTCAAAGGCAAAAACTTTCATTTAGATTTGGAACCACTTAGAAAACATAGTTATTGTCTTAAAAACATCTCAATTTATCGATATTTGTTCAAGGAAAAATAATAGATATTTGGGAACTGTGAAGGGACTTCGTGATCCAAGAAAAAGACGAAAATCTCTGAAGTGACCAATGCTTTTAAATAACATTTCTGTTACTTTCTTTGCTCTTTAAACAATCCATTGCGCATGCTCGGCGACTATGCCGTACGAATTTTTTTGCCATGGCTTACTCTAGTCGATGGTGGCAAAGAAGGCCAATCTTTGATCAACAACACGAAACTAGTTATTCTACTTCATAGGAACAATTGATAACAAAGGAAGGGAAACATCCAGGTTTGTATCATCAGTGCTTACTCTAGTCGATGGTGGCAAAGAAGGCCAATCTTTGATCAACAAGAAGAACAGCTGCAGGGCAGAGATGGAAGGGAATGTGGGGTGCGCTATCATCGTATCCTACTTTCTTCCTCTTCAGTATGTGTATCAATATCGGGCCGATAAAACATAGAGGCGTTTTGCACCAACAACACCAACAAAACAATAATGCAATGCAACAACAACTTTAACAACAGTAAGCTTTATTAAATACAAGAGAGTCACTGAAATCAGGGATTTAGCTGGTGGGGGACTATGATTCTCATTAACGTTAACTGCAAAGAAGTACAAAATGGTGGGAATATCTACCACATCCAAACATTGTGCTGAGATGATGTTGGACGTATAGCTATGGTCATCCTATAGCAACAGATTAATTATCCTTTACTGGTGTAGGCCCTGACAGATACGTTATACTCTGCACACAACTGTAGTACTTCCATGGGGGACGTTACTACAAATGTACAAATGTGCGATTCACCTCATATTTAAATTTGTTATAACACCATTTGCTAGGTCTTTTGACTTTGTACGTTGTAACGTTGATCTTAGAAGAAGACTCTTTATGAGAAAATCCGTCAGGTACTGGAATAAATGAGACAAACGTTTTAATAAATAGGTTTGTGCATGACGGTTTGCTTAGCATTGTGGGTTTGAACAAACAAATATGATACCCAATATGCACTATTTACAGTGTTTGTACACTTTTATACCGTATACCAACTTAATAATCGTTGGTTCTTCTCTTTAGTACATTACCGTCCTTAACCGAGCGTAGGCCAGGACTTGCAAGCTGTACTCAGTATATTTATCAAGACCACGCCCATCGTTGACATCGTGGTAATACTACTTCAATGCCTTTTCAACTTGTAAGCCACCTTATAACCTCTCAAGACAACATTCAGCTTACAATTTGTACCGCCGTATCATTGGAATTCGCGTATCCAGGTCACGCTGTTACTTGCGGACGAAGTTGCTTGGACAGAAGTCAACACTTTAGGAGATATTTTGGAGCTAAGAAGAAAGAACAAATACACTGAGTTAAGGTGATGCGATCGTGCATTCGTGCGCATCTTTCCTACGCATGATATTCAACGGCGATTATCTAAAAATCTAAGTCGGTGACCTATCCTGATTTTTTCACTGCAAGTCTAGGTCAACTAAAGCTAGAAAATATCAAAAAATGAAGACAGGTCTTCGAGCTATTTTTTTAGTAAATCTACTAAGTGTTCATTTTCAAACTACTTTTCATTGGTTGGGCTTCCTGTGGTAGAGCTCTTTCAATACGGCGGATCATGCATTTTAATATTCAACGGCGAATATCTAAAAATCTAACGCGGTGACCTACCCTGATATTTTTGCCCTGAGTAGGTATTTACGAAAGCTAAAAAATATAAAAAAATGAAGGTAGGTCTTCGAGCTAAATTTTAAGGAAATCGCCAAAATGTCCAAAAATAGGATCGTAAAGGACGGTAAAATTGTATTGTTTTTGACATTTTGGCTTTGAAAACTTATTGTTCAACACAATAAAATGACAAAGTTCGGGTTTTTCATTATATTATGTTAACATATGTATCATTTGAAATCATTTATTTTATTATTACCGACCTATATAGACAGCAAGAGCTTGTAAGAGCTTGTAATTCCATTATCCATTTTTGCCAGAAAAGATGGCCGCAAGCCCCATCTTTGAAAAATTATATCTTCTCAATGGATTCGGTGACCCCCATTTTTTATTTCATTTTTCTACTCTAGCACTCAAATTCAATATTTGTGCCAAGTTTTACAAAAATTGTTCGACAAAAAATTGCACGATCGCATTACCTTAACACTCTATCAAATCCTTATATAATAAACAAAACAGGAAATCAATCAATCAATCGTTTATTTATCCACGTTAACGTCCAAGAGCACAACCTCGTTCAAAATGGAAGGTTATGTTAGTAATATCGCTTGCGGCGAGACTTATTCTCTTGTCAGGAGCAGTTATCAAAACTGTCTGATACGGTTTATCAACCGACTTGATCGTTATTGGACAACCTAAATATCGCATTTCTAATAAGCTTGGTTTTGTAAAACACATCAGTTGACACAATGTTGTAGCACACTTTTTTCTGCTGGAATTCGCGAGGATAGTTTCTTTTGTTGTATGTATATATATACTAATCAATCAATTCATTCAGCGATGCTTCAATTTAGCTAAAACTGAATGGGATGGTTTCACCGGCAAAGTACTTACTTTAATGACGTCATGTATTACCTACACATCGTTGTTCTTCACCAACGTCGACAACCACACATCAAGGACTTTAATAGCTGAATAACCAGTGCAGGATGGTTTCACCAACAAAGTACTTACTTTAATGACGTCATGTATTACCTACACATCGTTGTTCTTCACCAACGTAGACAACAACACATCAAGGACTTTAATAGCTGAATAACCAGTGCAGGATGGTTTCACCAACAAAGTACTTACTTTAATGACGTCATGTATTACCTACACATCGTTGTTCTTCACCAACGTAGACAACAACACATCAAGGACTTTAATAGCTGAATAACCAGTGCAGGATCTGTTTCACCAGCAAAGTACTTACTTTAATGACGTCATGTATTACCTACACATCGTTGTTCTTCACCAACGTAGACAACAACACATCAAGGACTTTAATAGCTGAATAACCAGTGCAGGATCTGTTTCACCAGCAAAGTACTTACTTTAATGACGTCATGTATTACCTACACATCGTTGTTCTTCACCAACGTAGACAACCAGACATCAAGGACTTTAATAGCTGAATAACCAGTGCAGGATGGTTTCACCAACAAAGTACTTACTTTAATGACGTCATGTATTACCTACACATCGTTGTTCTTCACCAACGTAGACAACCAGACATCAAGGACTTTAATAGCTGAATAACCAGTGCAGGATGGTTTCACCAACAAAGTACTTACTTTAATGACGTCATGTATTACCTACAGATCGTTGTTCTTCACCAACGTAGACAACCAGACATCAAGGACTTTAATAGCTGAATAACCAGTGCAGGATGGTTTCACCAACAAAGTACTTACTTTAATGACGTCATGTATTACCTACACATCGTTGTTCTTCACCAACGTAGACAACCAGACATCAAGGACTTTAATAGCTGAATAACCAGTGCAGGATGGTTTCACCAACAAAGTACTTACTTTAATGACGTTATTACCTACACATCGTATTTCTTCACCAACGTAGACAACAACACATCAAGGACTTTAATAGCTGAATAACCAGTGCAGGATGGTTTTCACCAACAAAGTACTTACTTTAATGACGTCATGTATTACCTACACATCGTTGTTCTTCACCAACGTAGACAACCACACATCAAGGACTTTAATAGCTGAATAACCAGTGCAGGATGGTTTCACCAACAAAGTACTTACTTTAATGACGTCATGTATTACCTACACATCGTTGTTCTTCACCAACGTAGACAACCAGACATCAAGGACTTTAATAGCTGAATAACCAGTGCAGGATGGTTTCACCAGCAAAGTACTTACTTTAATGACGTTATTACCTACAGATTGTTGTTCTTCACCAACGTAGACAACAAGACATCAAGGACTTTAATAGCTGAATAACCAGTGCAGGATGGTTTCACCAGCAAAGTACTTACTTTAATGACGTCATGTATTACCTACACATCGTTGTTCTTCACCAACGTAGACAACAACACATCAAGGACTTTAATAGCTGAATAACCAGTGCAGGATGGTTTCACCAGCAAAGTACTTACTTTAATGACGTCATGTATTACCTACACATCGTTGTTCTTCACCAACGTAGACAACAACACATCAAGGACTTTAATAGCTGAATAACCAGTGCAGGATGGTTTCACCAACAAAGTACTTACTTTAATGACGTCATGTATTACCTACACATCGTTGTTCTTCACCAACGTAGACAACCACACATCAAGGACTTTAATAGCTGAATAACCAGTGCAGGATGGTTTCACCAACAAAGTACTTACTTTAATGACGTCATGTATTACCTACACATCGTTGTTCTTCACCAACGTAGACAACCAGACATCAAGGACTTTAATAGCTGAATAACCAGTGCAGGATGGTTTCACCAGCAAAGTACTTACTTTAATGACGTTATTACCTACAGATTGTTGTTCTTCACCAACGTAGACAACAAGACATCAAGGACTTTAATAGCTGAATAACCAGTGCAGGATGGTTTCACCAGCAAAGTACTTACTTTAATGACGTCATGTATTACCTACACATCGTTGTTCTTCACCAACGTAGACAACAACACATCAAGGACTTTAATAGCTGAATAACCAGTGCAGGATGGTTTCACCAGCAAAGTACTTACTTTAATGACGTCATGTATTACCTACACATCGTTGTTCTTCACCAACGTAGACAACAACACATCAAGGACTTTAATAGCTGAATAACCAGTGCAGGATGGTTTCACCAACAAAGTACTTACTTTAATGACGTTATGTATTACATACACATCGTTGTTCTTCACCAACGTAGACAACAAGACATCAAGGACTTCAATAGCTGAATAACCAGTGCAGGATGGTTTCACCAACAAAGTACTTACTTTAATGACGTCATGTATTACCTACACATCGTTGTTCTTCACCAACGTAGACAACAAGACATCAAGGACTTCAATCGCTGAATAACCAGTGCAGGATGGTTTCACCAACAAAGTACTTACTTTAATGACGTCATGTATTACCTACACATCGTTGTTCTTCACCAACGTAGACAACCAGACATCAAGGACTTTAATAGCTGAATAACCAGTGCAGGATGGTTTCACCGGCAAAGTACTTACTTTAATGACGTCATGTATTACCTACACATCGTTGTTCTTCACCAACGTAGACAACAACACATCAAGGACTTTAATAGCTGAATAACCAGTGCAGGATGGTTTCACCAACAAAGTACTTACTTTAATGACGTCATGTATTACCTACACATCGTTGTTCTTCACCAACGTAGACAACAAGACATCAAGGACTTTAATAGCTGAATAACCAGTGCAGGATGGTTTCACCAACAAAGTACTTACTTTAATGACGTCATGTATTACCTACACATCGTTGTTCTTCACCAACGTAGACAACCAGACATCAAGGACTTTAATAGCTGAATAACCAGTGCAGGATGGTTTCACCGGCAAAGTACTTACTTTAATGACGTCATGTATTACCTACACATCGTTGTTCTTCACCAACGTAGACAACAACACATCAAGGACTTTAATAGCTGAATAACCAGTGCAGGATGGTTTCACCAACAAAGTACTTACTTTAATGACGTCATGTATTACCTACACATCGTTGTTCTTCACCAACGTAGACAACAAGACATCAAGGACTTTAATAGCTGAATAACCAGTGCAGGATGGTTTCACCAACAAAGTACTTACTTTAATGACGTCATGTATTACCTACACATCGTTGTTCTTCACCAACGTAGACAACCAGACATCAAGGACTTTAATAGCTGAATAACCAGTGCAGGATGGTTTCACCGGCAAAGTACTTACTTTAATGACGTCATGTATTACCTACACATCGTTGTTCTTCACCAACGTAGACAACCAGACATCAAGGACTTTAATAGCTGAATAACCAGTGCAGGATGGTTTCACCAACAAAGTACTTACTTTAATGACGTCATGTATTACCTACACATCGTTGTTCTTCACCAACGTAGACAACAACACATCAAGGACTTTAATAGCTGAATAACCAGTGCAGGATCTGTTTCACGTTCCACAAGTAACCGGTACATGACTTGCAGTCCTTTCCTTGAGTTGTGGGTTGTCAGTATTTGATGTGTAGCTAGCTAGTTGTACTGGTTAAGTTTGTTATGCCTTGTGCTAAAAGTCAGTGTTAAAAAAATAACTGTTTATTTAAGTATCCAACATGTTAGTACGTCAAGTATACGTACTACAAGTACTTGATAGCCACTGAGACAAAGAATAGGACCTTGTTAACCATGCATACATGTTAGTACAAGTATACGTACTACAAGTACTTGATAGCCACTGAGACAAAGAATAGGACCTTGTTAACCATGCATACATGTCAGTACAAGTATACGTACTACAAGTACTTGATAGGCACTGAGACAAAGAATAGGACCTTGTTAACCATACATACATGTTAGTACAAGTATACGTACTACAAGTACTTGATAGACACTGAGACAAAGAATAGAACCTTGTTAACCATACATACATGTTAGTACAAGTATACGTACTACAAGTACTTGATAGACACTGAGACAAAGAATAGGACCTTGTTAACCATGCATATATGTTAGTACAAGTATACGTACTACAAGTACTTGGTAGACACTGAGACAAAGAATAGGACCTTGTTAACCATGCATACATGTTAGTACAAGTATACGTACTACAAGTACTTGATAGGCACTGAGACAAAGAATAGGATCTTGTTAACCATGCATACATGTTAGTACAAGTATACGTACTACAAGTACTTGATAGACACTGAGACAAAGAATAGGACCTTGTTAACCATACATGTTAGTACAAGTATACGTACTACAAGTACTTGATAGGCACTGAGACAAAGAATAGGACCTTGTTAACCATGCATACATGTTAGTACAAGTATACGTACTACAAGTACTTGATAGGCACTGAGACAAAGAATAGGATCTTGTTAACCATGCATACATGTTAGTACAAGTATACGTACTACAAGTACTTGATAGGCACTGAGACAAAGAATAGGATCTTGTTAACCATGCATACATGTTAGTACAAGTATACGTACTACAAGTACTTGATAGGCACTGAGACAAAGAATAGGATCTTGTTAACCATGCATACATGTTAGTACAAGTATACGTACTACAAGTACTTGATAGACACTGAGACAAAGAATAGGACCTTGTTAACCATGCATACATGTTAGTACAAGTATACGTACTACAAGAACTTGATAGACACTGATACAAAGAACAGGACCTTGTTAACCATGCATACATGTTAGTACAAGTATACGTACTACAAGTACTTGATAGGCACTGAGACAAAGAATAGGACCTTGTTAACCATACATACATGTTAGTACAAGTATACGTACTACAAGTACTTGATAGACACTGAGACAAAGAATAGGACCTTGTTAACCATACATACATGTTAGTACAAGTATACGTACTACAAGTACTTGATAGACACTGAGACAAAGAATAGGACCTTGTTAACCATGCATATATGTTAGTACAAGTATACGTACTACAAGTACTTGATAGACACTGAGACAAAGAATAGGACCTTGTTAACCATACATACATGTTAGTACAAGTATACGTACTACAAGTACTTGATAGGCACTGAGACAAAGAATAGGACCTTGTTAACCATGCATATATGTTAGTACAAGTATACGTACTACAAGTACTTGGTAGACACTGAGACAAAGAATAGGACCTTGTTAACCATGCATACATGTTAGTACAAGTATACGTACTACAAGTACTTGATAGGCACTGAGACAAAGAATAGGATCTTGTTAACCATGCATACATGTTAGTACAAGTATACGTACTACAAGTACTTGATAGGCACTGAGACAAAGAATAGGATCTTGTTAACCATGCATACATGTTAGTACAAGTATACGTACTACAAGTACTTGATAGGCACTGAGACAAAGAATAGGATCTTGTTAACCATGCATACATGTTAGTACAAGTATACGTACTACAAGTACTTGATAGACACTGAGACAAAGAATAGGACCTTGTTAACCATGCATACATGTTAGTACAAGTATACGTACTACAAGAACTTGATAGACACTGATACAAAGAACAGGACCTTGTTAACCATGCATACATGTTAGTACAAGTATACGTACTACAAGTACTTGATAGGCACTGAGACAAAGAATAGGACCTTGTTAACCATACATACATGTTAGTACAAGTATACGTACTACAAGTACTTGATAGACACTGAGACAAAGAATAGGACCTTGTTAACCATACATACATGTTAGTACAAGTATACGTACTACAAGTACTTGATAGACACTGAGACAAAGAATAGGACCTTGTTAACCATGCATATATGTTAGTACAAGTATACGTACTACAAGTACTTGATAGACACTGAGACAAAGAATAGGACCTTGTTAACCATACATACATGTTAGTACAAGTATACGTACTACAAGTACTTGATAGGCACTGAGACAAAGAATAGGACCTTGTTAACCATGCATATATGTTAGTACAAGTATACGTACTACAAGTACTTGGTAGACACTGAGACAAAGAATAGACCTTGTTAACCATGCATACATGTTAGTACAAGTATACGTACTACAAGTACTTGATAGACACTGAGACAAAGAATAGGACCTTGTTAACCATGCATACATGTTAGTACAAGTATACGTACTACAAGTACTTGGTAGGCACTGAGACAAAGAATAGGACCTTGTTAACCATACATACATGTTAGTACAAGTATACGTACTACAAGTACTTGGTAGACACTGAGACAAAGAATAGGACCTTGTTAACCATACATACATGTTAGTACAAGTATACGTACTACAAGTACTTGATAGGCACTGAGACAAAGAATAGGACCTTGTTAACCGTGCATATATGTTAGTACAAGTATACGTACTACAAGTACTTGATAGACACTGAGACAAAGAATAGGACCTTGTTAACCATGCATACATGTTAGTACAAGTATACGTACTACAAGTACTTGATAGACACTGAGACAAAGAACAGGACCTTGTTAACCATGCATACATGTTAGTACAAGTATACGTACTACAAGTACTTGATAGGCACTGAGACAAAGAATAGGACCTTGTTAACCATACATACATGTTAATACAAGTATACGTACTACAAGTACTTGATAGACACTGAGACAAAGAATAGGACCTTGTTAACCATACATACATGTTAGTACAAGTATACGTACTACAAGTACTTGATAGACACTGAGACAAAGAATAGGATCTTGTTAACCATGCTTAGAATATAGTCATACTCACTCGACCAATCAGCGCCCAGCATTTGTGCGCTCTATATCTCATAAAGGAGCTTTATCAATGGATTCATTAGTATTCTCTATATAGAGAATACTAATGAAGCTTTGTTTTCTTTTGTTTCAAAGCCTTATTAGTATTCTCTATATAGGGAATACTAATGACTAACTTAGAGAATACTAGAGCGCAAATATTATATCCGTGAAATCGTTAACTAAATAGTACTAATAAATAGCACCAAATGCTTTATCATTGTTGTCTACTTGTAAAATGTTAATTGGTACTAAATCTTAGCGCTTATTTCACGGATATAATATTTGCACTCTACATGAATAACGTGTACTAAACTATATACAAGAAATATTATAATACAATCTTAGTTTAATCTTCAAATACTATTCAAATATTATTATATCATAATCCAATAAATCACATGTACAGTTATTTGGATTCGTTAAGCAGCTAGATCAATACATGAATACTACGGATACAGAAATACAGATCATAACTATACTAAACACTAAAGAAACGTAGCGAGTCACTTACTCTTCAAAATGAAATCACAAACGAGTTTCTCCATGTTCTACAAGAAGTGTAGATGTACGGATATTCATCAGTCATCCAAGTTCTTCGTATATGATTATTGCGATATATTAAATGTCCACATCGTGCTTGAGTTTTCTTTGGTGTTCATTATTTCTCTCGTTTTTCAATTTCGTCCGTTCTAACTGGTTTGAAAAAACTTTGAGATTTCTGCTCTTCATTTCCACAACAAATATTGGTATTTTCTAGCGTTGCAAGCTTCGTATTTAAAAGCCTCAAGCTTCGGATATTCATCTTCACTCCACTGAAGTCACACACAACTGAACAGATTTGCATAAGCGTATGTGCATTTGAAATCAGTATTCCTTTGGGAAAGCAACAGACATGCAGCCAAAGAATACTCTCGTGAGTATGACTATATTCTAAAACGGTTAGAGAATAAACACTCGTGCTTTATGGAATTTAGAGCGCCTCGCATTGATAGAAGGGCCACTCGGCGCTACGCGCCTCGTGGCCTTCTATCTGCTGCTCGGAGCTCTAAATCCCATAAAGCACTCGCGTTATTCTCTAACCCTTACATACATGTTAGTACAAGTATACGTACTACAAGTACTTGATAGACACTGAGACAAAGAATAGGACCTTGTTAACCATACATACATGTTAATACAATTATACGTATACTACAAGTACTTGGTAGGTATTGACACGTTAGTACGAGTTACTATACATGCAGTGGAATCCCGATTTTTCGAACCCTAGATTTTTCGAACCTCAAGATTTTTCGAACCAAACCTCGTTTCCCTTGGATTTGCTTCAGTCAAATACTGTAAATTTACCTCCGATTTTTCGAACCCTCGATTTTTCGAAACTCTCGATTTCTCGAACCAATTATTGGCTCCCGTGGCCAAAATTACCCTCGATTTCTCGAACCTTGTAAATTTAGGAACCAATTATGCGCACTTTGATCTAACATTAGAGAGAATAGTTTTAGAATTGAGACTGAAGAAGCAGGAGCTGATTTCCCGCTACGTCAGTTGAATGAACTCTGTGGTTTTTCTTTTTCACCAAATCACTGTAAAAACATATATCAACGTAGTCAGAATTACTGCATGTACATCAATATTGGTTCTTGTTCTGCCGAATTAACTCTAATCTTTAAATTTACGTTTTGTTGGTACATAAAAATCTGTAAAAGAGTGTCATAATACTTTGTTTGCCTTCTACGTTGTTATAACACAATATACCCATCATTCTAGCGTAATTCGATGCCACCTTCGATTTTTCGAACTCCTGATTTTTCGAAGTGATTTTTGTCTCCCTTTGGAGGTTCGAAAAATCGGGATTCCACTGTAAGGACCTGTAAGTAGTGCTACAGCAAGCTAGTGCACTAAACGTCATGGCGGCGTTGCTCGAGAGAGGAGACTGAGAACGAGCATGTGGCATCTGCATTTAGCCTGATGGCTGCCACATGCTGTTATCTGTACATCTAGCTTTAACCCATTGACTCCTACACCGGCCGAAACCGGCCGTAAACATCGATACTGCTTTGAAAAATTCTAACTTTCTGAATTTTCGTAACATCGATCTCATGGCCAGTTATTAGTGACAACTAGATAACTCGTCATATTTTAACCTCAAGTAAACTGACTTACAGGTCCGATTTCTGGGCATTAGTTCAATTTGTTTGCCATAAAAATCAAAAATGCGTGTTTTTGACGCAATTTTACACCTCGAAAATGAACGACATTTGACTTGGATTTTCTTCCAAAATACATCCTTGCGAAACAAAACGCCACTTTCTCGGCAAACTTCTATCTCTCTTCTTGATATAGTCATGAATTTTTCACTCTCTCTTCCTTAGCTTGCAGAACAATAGCCATTTCCTTAGGACCACTTTCACTAACACGTGTTTTCCTTCTGCACGCCCGAAAAGGATGCCGGGAACATCCGGGAATTTTCGACAGAAATCCTCCCGCCATTTGTGTTTTTAAGAATATGTAGAGTGTCAAGCCAGTCGTTCCTACAGGCAAAATATTGCACCGGTTGCATTCTTTTCAACTCAAGGTACTTAAGGCCTGGTTCAAGCCTTAAATAGCAGAAAAACGAAAAAAATTATAATGTCTAATCATTTTGACTAAACATCACAAAACTTGGCACAGCTTGAGAGTTTTATATCCTCTACTCATTTAAGTGAATGAAATCCAAAACAGCGTATCACGTGGTTAACCACGTGACAAAGAATTTTGAAAACAAAATATAAAATGCGGTCGCCAGTTTAAGAGGAAAGTGAAAGCAAATAGTTGTGTATAATCACGTTTATGATCATCTATTAACCCTCGTTTAGAAAACCTGTCTCCCACTTCTTGCAAGGAGAATATTTCGGAAAAGAGGTCACGTGACCATTTCATCAGATTATATTTCTGTAGTTTTCTCTTAAACTATATATAATTCCGAGGTTTTCTAAACGCTATCTTGTTTAACTGGTTACCCTTAACGCTATTACGTAAAAGGTATTTCATTGTGAATTGAATTCGCGACCGCATTTAAGAAAAACTATATTTTCCTCCATAAGGTCACGTGACCACATGACGTCACAATTGTTAGATCCAAAATGTCTCAAATCTTGTATATAAAACCTTATGCCTAAATATGAGTGCCTAAGTAAATTAGAGCAGCGAGTTATTACAAGAAATGTGATTTTCCAAGTTGCCTTTTTGAACCAGGCCTTAAGTACCTTGAGAAGTTCAAAGTCGCCAAAAATGCCTTTGTAGGCCCTGGAATCCACCACAGAAAGACCAGAGAGACGATTTCACTTTGAGTCCGCCATTTTGGAAAATCTGAACGAGCTGCCGAAATGTGTTCGTGAATTCGTATCTTCCTCCTGAGTTCTTCCAGGAGAACGGTCTCTACCACACCAGTCAAGCTTAATGATGCTGTCCTGGGGGCTTCTGTGGTGAATAATGGCTATAAACACTCTAAAAATGCAAAATTGGCCTCTTCGAGTAGTGAATACTACTAGCCCTCGTGGAGATCCATGAGAAGAGAAAGATTACGTCAGAACCTGAGCCCGTGGGCTTTCAGAACTGTCAAGATTTCCATGGAAACCCCTTATATGGAATCGAAATTTCCTACGACGTGATTAGGTCCAGAAAATCGTTAAAAAACTCAAAATAGCTCAGGAGCGAATGGGTTAACCTGCTTTATCAAATAAACATATTATATATATATATATATATCCTTTTATTGGGAGTTCATCGTTGAACATTAGCACCTATTTATCTCTATTCTACTTATATATATATTGTATGTATGTACTTGATTTCTCCGTTCCGCTGTCTCGTCTTCCACAGCGTTACGTTGCCGACTACTGTGTCTGTGTCGTTATGATATTCAACTGTAGTGACGTCAGCAGGTAAGGGAACTGAAACAAGAAGCGAAAAACCAATAAGTTACTGAACTAAGCTGGTACGATACGGTATATTCCTTGTATACCATAACAGAGCCATATAATCAGAAATATTACTCACTCACCGTCTATGTCGGTGTTAGTCGTTGCATTAACATTTGGGCTGTCACCACAAACTGCTGTTGCATACAACCAGAATTCATAGCGCGTGTCAGGTGCTAGATTGCCTATAAGTAGTGTTGTCACATTAGTAGTATAGTTGTTGGTATCACTAAAACTTGTCCAGTAGCTCTTCGATCCTTTGTATTCAACCTATTAATACAATATACATACTTCAAATAATACTTCAAACTTTCACAGAATGAGAAAAATGCACATATGTTTACGACTAGTCATTCTTACTGTGTAATTCACGACTGAACCAACAGCCAATGGTGGCTCCCAGATAAGCTTGACTTCAGTCTTTGATGGTTGTGATACATTTAACCTTTGTGGTGGACCAGGTCCTAGAGGAACCAGAAACAATAATTTATAAACTACAATGACGATACAACCAACAACAGCGAGCACAAGACATAAAACTGACAACAACAACAGCGATAGCGAGTGTTCACAATTTTAAATAACCTATCCCACCAGGATTCATGGATTTCTATTCCAAAAAAAATAAATCAATTCGTTGATCCGCAGTTGTAATGGTCTCTCGCTGGTCTCTCTCGTTACCTTTGAGACACTACTGACAGTAACTGACATGTCGTACAATTGCCATCACGTGTTTGCTAACTGAAAATCAGTGAACGAAAATAAAACCTACCTTGTGTGATAATAGAGACAGGTTGACTATAGGGTCCTGATCCTTTACTGCTGTAGGCCCTGACAGATACGTTATACTCTGTACACAACTGTAGACCATGGAGGACATGTTGGAAGACGTTGCTCGTTACTACAAATGTATGATGTTCGTTGTGTATCGCGTCCTTTCCTACTCGTCCAAGTGTGCGATTCACCTCATATTTTGTTATAACACCATTTGTTAGGTCTTTTGGTACAACACTTCACGTGACTTTGTACGTTGTGGCGTTGATTTTAGAGGAAGACAGTTGTTGAGGAGATCCGTCAGGCACTGGAATAAACATGAATACTGATATTAGCGCTAGTAGGTTTCAAGTATCATATTGATCTTTACACTTACCATCTTCGCTTGTTTTTGCCCATTGCATTGATTTACTCAGTGGACCGTCCTTAATGGTAAAGGCTAAAACTTGGAAACCATACCGAGTGTATTTACGAAGACCAGTCACATCGATTGTAGTTTTTGGATGTTTCACCTCAAGGTAGTTGATCGTACTTCCAGCTCTCTTGTAAGCCACCTTGTAACCTCTCACAACACCATTTCTACACTTGGTATTGGGAGGTGGTGTCCAGGTAACGCGGATACTTGTGGACGAGGTAACCTGAGTAGATAATGATTCTGGAGGACAATCTGGAGCTGATGTCGAAACAAGATACAAAAAAGACAATCAATTACTATTATTGGGTGAATGTCAGAATAGAGCCATGATATAAAACCGTACCATGATTTACCATCTGCCTTAAGATAATCAATTACTATTGCACTTTGGGTGAATGTCAGAACAGAGCCGGCCATGAAATAAAACCATACGTTACCATCTGCCTTTGTCGATACGCCAATGTTTGTACTTTTTGGACCAACGTACTTGGTGTTCTTGACTGACATCGTTACTCTGTACCACGTGTACTTTTCTAGTGACGTCAGTGTCCACGTGGTAACCACACCCACGTCAACTGTCTTTGTTGGACCTCCTTGTGCTGTGTATGTTATTCTGTAACCAGTCAGCGGTCCATTGACGAGGTGTTGGTCAGGACGCTGTAAGGAAATAACTTATTTTATCAGAACTAACTAAGTACAAGAGTCAAGTTGTTGTGAGTAAAGCAGTGTTCTTACCGTCCAGCTGACTTGAATACTCTGTGATGAACGTGGTGTAAGTCTGACATAACGGGGAGATGTCTGTGGTACTGCAATAAAACCATTGTAATTTCATTTCGTTTAATCTATATATTGTCAGTGTGATGGAGTTCCCGGTGTGTGTAGTCTGGCCTACCATACAAGGGGAGGATATCAATTGGAACGAACGTTCTGTTTTATTCACCAGTACTGTGTACTAAAATATACAAGCAGCAAGATCAACAATCAGCGGTTTCATCAGCGCCCAATAATCAATGAAATAATAGCATCAGTTTCTTCGGCCAAAATATCGTCTGCAGGTCAGAACACAGTTGTCCAAAATCTGTCATCACTATTTGCAGCAGTTTGTTACTATTCATTTTTATTGAACGTTTAGTTCTCAAGTCAATGGCCATGAAATATACTCAAACACGTAATCAGATGAACTATCAGTCATTATTATATAGACAACCGCTGGATATGAGCAAGTAAGCGCTCTGATTGGTTCGCTACTACTAGGCTATCAGCTCTTATAACCCAACGATAAATTTTCGCGCGCGCTCATTGGTTAAAACGGGTCACGTGGTACGATTTCACTGGTAATATCCCCCAGTTTTGAGATGATATCCCCCACTTTGGAGAAAAATGAAATTATCTGAATTTTTAAAGACTGTAATGTATTTTTAGTAGGTAAATTAGCTTGAACAACATATACATGAGATGTACTTGTTCCTTTTTGGAGATTTTAACGTCGATACGACAGGTATTTTTGCCGGTATATTTTTATAATTTTTCGATCATTGAACTACGAAAAACGTCAAAATCGGCGCCCAAAAAGTCACTCAAATAAAACCCAAAATATCAAGAAAACCACTAAAAAGCTTCAAAAACTATCAATCTTTTATTTTCGAATACTTTTTTAGAAGTTTACACATGAAAAGATCTCAAACGGAACGGATATTTGAACTTGATGAAGCTTGTTTTCTTCATCCGTCATTTTGTTTCGGTTTCTTCAACATTGAAGTCGACGTAGAAAATTTATCGAAGGGTTATAAAATAAATAAACCCCTTTCTGGCTTACAGGTATATCGGTATGTCCTTTATAGATGGTCCTCAAAATATCACAGTTGGCTTCTCGGCCAACTGTACTGTTCATTTTTCGAACCATCTCTCAGCCGCGGACATTATCAGCCGATAAGGGTTTATTTACTAAATATACCGGGAAAACACTAGATGACCGGGATATACCGGGAAAACACTAGATGACCGGGATATACCGGGAAAACACCAATGACCAAAAGCAGGTCAAGATTTGTACAACAATAGGAACTATTGTTAGATATGCCTCGTTCTACAAAGACATATTCAGGACATGTCTTTGTAGAACGAGGCATCTCAAATCTTGACCTGCTTTTGGTCATTGAGATCTAGTGTTTTTCCATATACCGTGAGTAGAGAAATCTGTCAAAATAGCCGAACGATTTTCTAAATTTACAAGCGAAGATTTCCCGGACTTCTAACTGAGTACATATAAAACTAAAATATTTTGTGGCAATGAAAATTGCTTTTTAAATGGTTTTCGGGAAATTTGTTGACTGAGATTTTTACAATGAAATAACAAACAAATACAGTATTGAAAGCTCACCAGTCACGTGAAACAAATATCATTCCGATGAATATACAACTGTAGGATGTGTAGCAAGCTAAGAGAAAAAGAACCACATATGTCTAGAACTGCCTGGTAATAGTAAAACTATGAATATCCACGTTGAAAGTCATTCAGCAGGCGAAAACCAATCTCCATCGGCATCGAATGCCGTGAAGTAAACTCGTCAAAACAACCTCGTTGGTTTCCTCAACATTGTCCAAGATTTCAAGAATTCCGGCTTTGAACTTCTATTTCTCAATCCTTTAGCATGTTTTCGAAGTCTTTTGGTGTCATTTTCGGAAGATAAAGTAGCACAGAAGCTTTTAAAACTTGAATTTCATCGATCAAGAAACCTTTGGTAAACACATGATCGCCTGGTTTTGTTGTACGTTGTACGCATGGTGGAAATGTTTTGTTCGAAATGCGGATATAAAAATTACTTTTACCGAAAACATATTTACAATCCAGAAGTTGTCTATATAATATAAAACAATTAGAGCCTTGTTGGCTATCAGCCTCATGTACGACTCGATTTAGTGGAATAATTGTTAAATGGAAGTCCGAATTCTGAAGAAGGATTATTCAAAAATAATCATTTTTGCTCTGTTACTTTAAAACATTCACGAATTACACGAAGCGATAACGAGGACTAAAAACAAAACAAAATAAACAAACAAACAAAAATATCTAAAAAAAATGAAAGAATATACAAAAACCTACCTGAGTTCGTCAAGCCATAGGAAAACCTTGTCATAAGAAGAACACAAATAGTGAACAGAGAACACTCCATGGTATAATTGTACGAACGGTGTGTGTCACGTCTGTAATCTTTTAAACGAAACAGTACAATGCTTATCTGAGAGCTGACAAAGTCTACCACATCCCAAGATAAACAGTCATCTCATTGGTAGAACTGTTTGTCAAACTGTTACGAGATCTTTACAGCTATTTCGTTGTTCTGAACGTCATGTCACAGAGGCCAAACCATGTCTCTGTTTCACTTTCCTACAATACGGACATCCATGTTTTCTGAAATGAGATGCACGTTTAGATATTCTT
Source organism: Actinostola sp. cb2023 (assembly GCA_033675265.1). Lineage (NCBI taxonomy): Eukaryota > Metazoa > Cnidaria > Anthozoa > Actiniaria > Actinostolidae > Actinostola > Actinostola sp. cb2023. The sequence continues at coordinate 30,863 of JAUJYZ010000601.1, forward strand.
CTCTTGACGTGATTCAATATCAGCGGAAATAACATTTGACTGTTGGTTTCACTTCAACAGACGAAAACGTCCTAGTTTCCAGGCCTTTATATTCGAGGTCAGGGAAGTACTCAATCGAAAATGAAAGTATTTTAAGCATAGGCTCCAGTTTATGCGCTTTGACGGGATTTCAGTTTATTTGAACTTTGTCAGTTTCTTACGTTCAGTGTGTGACCAGAAATCCATGTTCTGGGTGTTTGAATTTGACAACCTTCAGTGGATCTTGTTTTGAAAGACACTTCGCAAACCACGTGGTCGAACGTCTATCATTGCTGCGAGCGTATATAACTGTCTAATGGCGTGTTCCAGTATGTAGTATGAAAACCTTTCTATAATCCAAATTTGTATTACTTCTCATTACGTAGCGTATAACTGTCTAATGGGCGTGTTCCAGTATGTAGTATGAAAACCTTTCTATAATCCAAATTTGTATTACTTCTCATTACGTAGTGTTTAAAACAATGTTGAAGTTAAGTTCTGGACTGAGGGTCACTATATGGATTGATGGTTTAGTGCGTTTTCAAGTCCCACGTCTGCACAGCCCAATCCGCTATAGTTTATCCAAAAGCTAGTGTAAAATTAAATATCAATGGAATAATAATAATAATAAAAATAATAATAATAATAATAATAATAATAATAATAATAATAATAATAATAATAATAATAATAATAATAATAAGTCGGTTAATCTTATATAGCGCATTTCACATTGTCTCAATGCGCTTTAATTTACAAACGATGGAGGACTTTTTCGGGCTGCATATGAAGGCGCCTTCGGCAGCCGAGCAGCTTACAATCATGAGGAGTTAGTACGTTAGTGTGTTATGCCTTCACCTTCAATTTGAAGTAGGCTGTTGAACCGGGTAACAATCTCCTGCTCTATATTTCTAACTATTCCCACATACCACTCCGACACCCCTCTGACAGACCATCAGACTTCGATATTAGCGATATCCTGCTCGATTTGGAGTTACCTACATGTAGTACTTCCGTGCTACGGTACCTAGTACTACTGCTACGGTAGTTACCAAGGATGGCAATTGATCAAAAAGGGGAAACAAAAGAAATATCAGAGCGATTTCTGATATTGAGCTTGCCAAAAGAAATGAAGCTAGAATCCCAGAAGGGACAAAATGGAGTACATCTTGGTGTGTTCGAACTTGGATTGAATGGGCCGAAGAGCACACAGAGACCAATACCACTTCCACTTCTGATTTATATTATATTTATATTTATGAATTGAATCGGCTCATTATGAATTCACCGGGCTATATGTGTTTGACCCGGGTCAACGCATATAGCCCGATGAATTCATAATGAGCTATTCAATTCAATTCATCAACCCCTCTTTTCCCTGCTGAATATCAAATCCCTCCCCGGGCTTTTAATGACTCTATTGTTCAACCGGTCTATATAATAGATAATTCCCTATGAATAACAAAGAAAACCAAGTGAATTGGGAACTAATTTTCGTTATTTACCCGGGATTCCTGTGGAAGGCCCGAGTCTAAAAATGCAGGCTGTTCTTCGTCGTCGTCGTCGTTCTTTGACACACCTCAAAGTGGCTTCTAATGCGCATGCGCCCTGTGCCGGCCGCTGAGATAACCCAACGATCACACGCACGAGAAAAAAGCGAATTCTTCACTTTAAATATATCACGGACTATTCGAGGTACATTTGGTTCCAAGACGATTTGAAAGCACAAACTAAGGGGAAAATAGTTGCCTTTCCGTTTCTGGAGGTTACTCGTTTTGGTTACTCGTTTCTTTTGGTTACTCGTTGCCTGTGCTGTTTCATAATTCTCTCAGTGGCTTTGGTTATAGCCCGGGTGATCACAAATCGCGGCTTTTCTAAATTTAAGGACAAATCTGTGGTTTTATAGCGTCAGTTGTTTGAATGATCCTAGGTGTCATCAGAACATACGTCAGGTTAGCGTTTTAAAATCCCATTTCTACCAGATTGCAACGAAAACCTTATTTATAGATTTGTTTTCCAGTTTTCAAATCTTTGAGTTTTTTTATAGCTGAAACAACCATCCTGAATATATATATTATTGGGGTTCCTGTGCATTGCCTTGTCAGAATCAAAACCTATTTATTTAAAAATACCTCAACGACAAATCCGATGAAAAGAAAACAATCAAACTAAAGGAAAAGGAAAAGAGATAAGAGGAAAAAAAAGGAAACACTAAAAAAAAAATGTCGACTCCTGTGAGACTCGAACTCCCGACCTTTGGATGATATATACTTATTGGTTTAGACTAGGTACATCTTAGGGGTGAAAATTATTTAATGCCACGCCCACTTGGAAGAGACTTAGGGGTGATTTTCAAACTGTCCGACGAGCATCCCCACCACTTTATATATGGGAGTTCAAGATATGTGCAGACCGACGTTATCAGAACCATCTAAGCATGAATATACGTCCCAAGTACGTACTTCAGACGAAACTCGACCATTTGCAGATCTCTATCTCTGTTTTACGAGTTCTTACAAGCCAAGCCTCGGGGAAGGCGAGGGAGAAGTAGAGGGGGAAGGGGAGGGAGAAGGGGAGGGGGAAGGGGAGGGAGAAGGTGAGAGGGAAGGGGAGGGAAAGGGAGAGGGAAAGGGAGGGATCACAGGCTATTCAAAGCTCTTCAATGACTTACCAGTACAGATAGGAAATGACAAAGACTTGAACTTCTTTCAAAACCAGCCGAATATTTTGAGTATTGTAAATATATTTAAAAAAATCATGAATAATTAATTAGCAAAATACTGATTAGAAATCATCATCGACACAGTGTCTTTGATTTGATATAGATTCGTCCTAAATTGCATACTACTTTAACTTGGATTTTCTTGGCCAAAATTATTTCAATCTTGAATATTTTTGCAGAAAATATTACATGAAGCCATTTAAAAAATGCTGTGGCTATATGCCCGGCAGCCGGTCGCGGTCGTAATTAAATAGACTAAATGCCCGGCAGTTTGAAAATTTCGCAATATTCTACAGAAACACTCAATGTAGCCTAATGAGAGTATTCTATCTTTGTTTAGAATTGTCAAGCGATTCTAGAAACGATTTTGCCCAGCTTCGGTGACCGGCAGACTATGAACTTACTGACTCACGGGAACGGTCTCAAATAGACTATATGCCCGGCAGTCTGGAAATTTCGCAAATAGTTCGAGACAACGACTGACTTCATGAAATCAAACTCTTCTCAGCTTTTGTTGAGAACTGTCAAGCGCTTCTCATGAGCTTTATGGATTTTTTTTTATTCAGTTGAGGAGTTTCTCCATCCTGGGTACAGATCTATAGAATACGAGGAACAATTTGATTCTTGATTCTTGATTCTTTTAAATGCCCAGCAGTTCAAACTTTTGCAAATAATTCGAGAAAACGATTGACTTCATGAAATCATCATGCCGGTTTAATAGACTTCACGTGAATCGGGGCTGCAAAATCTTGTGAGGTAAGCGTCCAGCGTGACCTCGATGGCGTACCTGTGACCAGGATAGAGAAACTCCTCAAAAAAGCTCATGGGAATCGCTTGACAATTCTAAACAAAGATAGTAGACTTTTATTTCAGTAGGCTACGTTGATGGCTTCTGTTTCTTTTGCGAAATTTCCAGACTGCCCGCTGGCATTTAGTCTATTTGACGGACCGTTCCCGTGAGTGTTGATGCGTGAATGTCGATTTCATAGAGTACTCAAGCTCGAGAAAATCGTCCACGACAAAACCACTAGTATTTCTAGAATCGCTTGACATTTGTAAACAAAGATAGAATACTCACATTAGGCTACATTGAGTGTTTCTGTAGAATTTTGCGAAATTTATAAACTGCCGGGCATTTAGTCTATTTAATTAAGACCGCGACCGGCTGCCGGGCATATAGCCACAGCGTTTAAAGTGTTTTATCAAGTATAAAAACCCTCGGCGTATAAAACACTGCTGCTCGTTGTTTAAATAGTACATGAGAACTGTTATTATATAATGGGTCTTAGTTAACAAGACCCGTTTTGAGAACATAGACTTCATATACAGTCATTCTTAAAAAGGTTGTCCAGATGAAAAGACTACAATACTACAATAAAGTCACGTGATTCATATATTATGTAACCAATTTCCTCGCGTGGAATTTCAATTATATTTAAGATGCAAAAGTACACGGCATTGTGAGAACTGAATGTAATGGCGCTCAACTCGCAGTTCCGCGCGCAGAAATTTGTTAGGGTTTGATGGAAATTAGATTGTAATTATTGTTGTTAGAGATTTTATCTTATATTTAATTATTAATTACTATGATAAAAATAACTTAACATTTAATCATTTGCGTGAGTATAAAAATGTTCCTACAAAATGTTGTAAACAAATGGTAAAAAAGCATATTGACAAGCTTCAGTTCACTTCCCCGGCCTTCCCTGAGCCCTAGGTCCAGTTGCTTTCTTTGAGTAATAACATTTAAACGATATTCAACGGACACAAGAATTCAGGAATTTATTTTACTGATAGAACCACCTGTTCAAAGAGTGCACAGCGTAAATATCATAATCTATTCATTAGATAACATCATCAACTTATGAACGCAACCGTTGCGTATACTATGTAATCTTCTTATTGGGTGGGACGTGGTGTACTCTATTATAAAGGGGACTTACTGTCCTATTATACAACACCTGCCCTATGGGCGAATATTGAAAATAAAATAAATATTAAAATAATAGTCGGTCGAACCTCACAGCTCCAATCCTATTTTAGTAAATGGCTATTACCCAATCACTAGTCCAGAACTGTACCCACCTTTCTCAATAACTATATAAATACTGCGCGCGGTTCTGGTACATATACTCTATTCTGTATAATATAAATATAACAATAATTTCCCTTGTTACGTGTAGATACGAACTGGTATCACATCATTAAAGCTTTTCCCATTGGAGGAAGTGTTCTACAAACATGGTATGTATGTCACCATGGCAACACGGATATACCTAACTCGAACAGTTATAGCAATATGTAAATCAATTATTATTATTATTTTACCAGCTTAAATAATGCCTTTCAATAGGAAATTATCTATAAAACAATGTTATTAGATTTAAAAGGAAGAAAAAAAAAAAGAAAAAAAGAAATGTCATGACTGGGACTCGAACTCGCGACCCCAAGTTTGAAATAAGAAAAGCATGCCGGGAAATTCTTCAAAAATCGACCATACACCCAGACATTAATGCTGAGTCACCGTATGTTACGTATAGGATGAAGATTTCGGCCCCATCCGCGCTATCGAGCAGTACATCAATCAACTTAGCATTCAAAGAGGGAGGGAGCAGTCGGATCCTAAGCCATCAAGAACTGTCCCTACTAAGCTATTGAGCCCGCTTACTGATTTGGACGGCAAGTTTAGCTAGTCTATCTGAACAATGGTCATTGTTGTGCAAATTCGATGCCTGAAGTCCTGAGGGAAAGCGCAACTAATGAGTGTTTATTGTCACATTACACAGATCCTATTGAACTTGTTGTGTCTACAGATCTTTCAAAAAGACGCATGCCTTTCATTGTGTTACTATCATATTCCCTAAGGCTTAGTTACTTATGATAATTCTGATCCGAAACGAAATGTTCTTTACCGCAGATGTTGATCTCGAGATTTGGGCTTTCGTATGAAAGACTCTAGCCCGTCTATAATCACAAGATAAGACAAACTTGATCAGGATTTGTGCAATGAAATTGTCAGTTCTCTGTATCACTGACGGCGCCTTCAAAGTCAACTGCAGTGATTTCCTCAACTTTGTACGAAGCGTTTGGTTTCTCTGAACATTTTAGCACTGAGAGAGTTACTCCTTGAAAGAGCAAGAATATAGACGAGCCGCGGCCTCTGAAGAGGAAGAGCTTCGATGCCTGCGTGTACATTAGAGCGGTTATTCACTCTCGCGCTTCGCACAGGATTTCTTGAGAATAGAAAATGGCTGGCAGGCTGGCAACATTTGGATGATTAGAAGGAATAAAGATTCCCTACCGTCAAACCGACCTCTATGTGAAAGTATCACTGAAGTTTAGTTGAATATAGAGCGACAACTAATTTTAAACGACAAAACTGAATCCCCGTTTGGTTCGCCAGTCGGCTGTTTGATATTGTGTTATTTACTTTTATTACTCATAACGTTTTAGATATACAATGGATCTTTACAAGAACCTTATACAAACCCATGTGCGCCTGTTCACATAACAACGGGGTCAGCGGTAAATAAGTTAATGTGTTTTCAATGTTTGACCCTTTCGCAGAATAATGTATATGGGGTTTTATTAGTTAGATACTCTGACCATCTAGTACAATTAAATTTGTAAAATGTTCAAAATCTGTTTGTAAACAACATTAATTCAAATATTGTGTTTGTGGGACCTGAATTATTCCATTGGGAGTACTGGCAATGGGCTGATTGGTCGTGCGTTTATTCATCATTGTTGTTGTGGAACCATGAATTGCTTGCTTTCAATCAGCTGTTAAAACTCCTTGAATCTCATTATTTGCTTCAAATGACGGGCAAACACTGCCCTCCATGTGCTATCAAGCAGAAAACGTGCAATTCAGCTGATAAAAATTCCTCACACGAGACCGGAAGTGACGTCTAATGAAATCAAGCAATAGAGATGGTTTTCAAGTGTGTACATATTCCCCTCCACTCCCCCCTCTTAATCTACAATATTTGTATGCCACGATAAATAGACCAGGTCATTTAACCATCTCCCTTTCCTTCCCATTTTCCCGTGCCTCGCCTTCCCTTTGGACCTGAACTGAAGTAAACCTTGTCATCCTGTTGCATCACGGGTATAGTAAGGCTTGTCATTCTGTTGCATCACGGGTAGTAAACTTGTCATACTGTTGCATCGCGGTTTAGTAAGGCTTGTCATACTGTTGCATCACGGGTAGTAAACTTGTCATACTGTAAGTTGCATCGCGGGTATAGTAAGGCTTGTCATACTCTTGCATCACGGGTAGTAAAGTTGTCATCCTGTTGCATCACGGGTATATAGTAAGTCTTATCATACTGTTGCATCACGGGTATAGTAAGGCTTGTCATACTGTTGCATCGCGGGTATAGTAAGACTTGTCATCCTGTTGCATCACGGTAGTAAAACTTGTCATCCTGTTGCATCACGGTACTAAACCGTGAGCCTTTTTCTCATTCCAGGGCTGTAAATAATGTCACGATAAATTCAGTAGGAATAACGGACCATGGACAGCATTCCGTACTTTAGATTATGGATACACAAGAATGAAAGTATATAACAAGACTCATTTACATTTAGAACAAGTCAGTATTGATAAGGTACGTCAGAGAGGGACTGGGTAGGGTTGCGCATGCGCTTTAGAACGACAGTGGACTTCTACAAATATGCTTAGCTGGCGCTGTCTGCATATTTTTAGGGGAGGGGGGACGGGGAAGGGAAGAGATGAGAGATGAAAGACTCCTTCACACCCTCCCTCCTCCAGAAACGCAGACCACTAAATGTATTCATTTTAAGATTTTACGATTTCAGAACTGAAACTGTCTTTACTCTTGAAGATCTCAATGTCCTTTATTTCTCTATGCGCATGCGCAACATTTTATCATGCTCCGTCGAGCATGCGCAGTGATAGAAATTATGTCCTGGGGTTAGCTAGCCGTACGTTTTTAATCGAACTTCAATCGTCTCATCCTTGAATTTTCGATTTTATTTTTCCAGAATTACACAGTCATCGATGACGTATGGATTATCAAAGATAAGCACGGTGCGGGCGCGTGCAACACAGGGTTCCCAAGCGATAATATATCGCCGTACATACTTAATCATGCAACATCTCAAGCCATGGAAGAGGTCCAGAAAAGAGGAAAAACTCGATCAAAGATCTCTACAAACCTGCATAATATATTGGACCATTATACGAACAAACTAAAACTGAGGAAAAATCCTTATAAATAATTGATGATGTATGATTTATGAAGGCTTCCTCTGCCATCAGTACAACCGAGAGAGAGCGCTTTGCATGCTGGGATAATGACGTCACCATACCAGTACATAAGAAGACGAAACTGAAAGTAAAGTCTCTCGTCATTTTCATACTCAATCTGTCAGAACTGGAGCGCGTCACTTCTGATGATGTTTGGAGTCTTATCAGACGCATGCGCAGTAGGACTTATATCCAGACTGGAGAAAGACCAATTAATATTTGTAACAATAAAATTTCTACTTTTAAGAGGGAATGTTTTGCTACCCGTCACGTGTGTTCAATCCTGTTTCTGATTGGTCAGTCAGAACAATAGAATAAACCTGAGACAAAGTCTCAGACAAGTGATCGAATTTCGTAGTGACCTCAACACAGCAAGAATGTACAGGCCGACGTTATCAGAGCCATCTAAGCATGAATATACATCCCAAGTACGTATTTCAGACGAAACGTCGACGATTCGTAGATCTCTATCTCTGCTCACCGACACACACCATTGGCAAAACATGGCCAATGTTACTGATGATTTTACCGTGTTTAAATAAACTATATGTATGTATGTATGTATGTATGGCATAGCGAGATCATGATAGTTTTGGAGTTCATTTGATTTGCTTTTCAGTTCATTTGATTTGTTAAACACAACTGCTTCTCTCTCGATACAGCACGAGCTTCTACACAGCCCTTCTAGTCGGTAGTCGTGGAACGATGAGTTAGCACTTCTATTAACGATGACCCTAGAGCGAGCAATACTTCGGATTTAGTTTGATATACGCTCGGAAACTATTTGACCCGTTTGAACATAGAATTACTTCATTAGGCGTTCCTGACCGATACGATCACATTCTTCGCATTTAGTGCCCCCCCCCCCCCCCCCCCCCCCCTAAAAAAAAAAAGGCGCATTTTATAACTCGGCCACTTCTACGGAAGTGCCCGAGTAATAAGATAAGATTTCGTCTCGTGACATCACGCTCTAGATCTCCCGTTCGCAAGTCTCATATTTCAGTCAGGCATTGATGAACTGTCATTGCAGCCGTGAACTTTATTTGGTCAGTAGAATGCATATCATTCAGCTGTCTTAATTACTCGGGCCCTTCCGAAGGAAGCCCGAGTTATAAAATACAAATTCTTTTTATTTTTTTCATGGTCATAGAATGCGAAGTATTTGATCGTATCGAGTTTCAAGATTACTCCTGAAGCAGATAAGGGAAGACAAACGACACACAGGACTCAAGTAGATTTGAATCTTAGTTTTGAAAGCAGCTGTAAATCTTGAAGCTATCGAAAGGTCAGGATTCTAGTTCGCTATGTCATGTTTGTTATTAGGCGACATTGTACCCCAGAGTAGGCCTTTTGTTGCTAATTGTAATAGTACGTGTACAGTTATGTCCTTGAGTATTTATAATTGAACTCACGACCAGTGATGTAACTACATCTAATACGGAAAGCTATATGTACACTGAGAAGTCATGCAAACAGTCGAGGCAGTCGAGACTGAAAAGCAAGCCATCGAAACGCATACGCTTACTACATACCAGATACGCATACTCTAAATCTTCCTCGAGCGTTTTCGAAAGGGCTTTCTACGACTTCATTCCACGAACTCGAACTCATCAAAAAATGAACTGAAAATCAAATGAAATGAACTCAAAAACTATCATGACCTCGCTATGTCATGTTTGTTATTAGGCGACATTGGACCCCAGAGTAGGCCTTTTGTTGCTAATTTTAATTTGCTCTCGACCATATATCCATTGTCAATGAAATATTGTCAATGGCAATAAAGCTCGATCGAGCAAGAGCCCGCGCGCCGTAGACTAATGCATCAAACATGTAGGCAAGGTAGTGATGTAATGTGCTTATTGAGCGAGAACCGTGCAGAATACGTACACATGTAGATTGTACGTGTTGCAATGTTTCAGAGATAGATTATAAAGATAACAGTGATCTAATCTGTTTATTCAGCGAAAACCGTGCAGAATACGATTGTACGTGTTGCAATGTTTCAGAGATAGATTATAAAGATAAAACACTATGGTTTAGAATGATCATAAAGTATTGTATATGTACAATGAAACAGTTTTTTGGTTGCTCGTTGTTGCGTGACTCAAGCTCGATAGAACATGCTTTCCTTGCAATTTCAGTACTACGAACTTTACAGTATATACTTCACTAGACGAGAAAAGATTTATATTTTGGCCCCTTGACCTCCGGTGCTTTCCCTGATTGGTTTGTGCTTTCTAATCTTTCTTGTTTTCAGTAACTCATGATCGATGTTTATTTTATTCCACGTTTGAAAAATTCAGAAGGAAAAGGAATCGTAAAAATCGTACTTCAAAACTACATCAAAGCATTGAAGGCGAGCAAGGTCAATTCGGTTCGTAAATCGAGATCGTACATAGCCCTTCATCAGACATATAGTCTCCCTCGTCACGCAACTGTCAGTCATCATCAGGTCTCTCCTCACGCAACTGACATTGTTTTTAAATAGAACCGCCGCGTAGCGCTATTTAAAACAGAATTTCCACGCTCAAAACAGGTCAGTGAACGGCAAAAATACAATCGAAATCAAAACGTCATTAGATTTCAGGGATCTGTTACAGAAGAAGACGCTCAATGAGCGTATAGTCGGGTATTTAATATGACAATGATAGTTGCATGACGAGAAAGATTATTTGTATCGATGAGTATCGATAAAGATCTTCGATTGTTCGAAGACGTATATCATACGTTTTCAAACGTACTTGAGGTCACTTGTTGCATATTGATGACGCCAGAAACGGGTACCCCGTTGAGATGACGAAGGCCTAAGCATCAACCAAACATCAGTACGCAATTCGCACTCTTAGTATTTGTTTCTTTTTCAAACAGTTATAATCTATCAACACACCATGAAGAAAAGAGAAGGAGTCTTCCAGTATAAGGTCTGGGAAATCTTCACTTCACTAAATCTATTTTCTGAATGCGGACGTCCGACAAAACTAACTTTCGGCTCCAAGCAGATGTATTGTTTTTTTTTATGCCGAATATTTTCACTCTGATTTTGACTAAAATGATATCAGAAAAGCATCACAAGAACGAGAAGAAAGAAGTTCGCTATTGGTACTTTCTTCTTGCTGTTCTGCCTTGAACAATTAAGAAAACCATTCCGAACAATTGATGTAATCGATTTGAAAGTGCATTTTAAAAATAGCAAATTCGATGGAAAATCAAAGGCTTTAATATAAAGTCGTGAAAATTTCGGGTTTTCCAAAAAGCCTGTTGATCAGAGCAGATACTAAGACCTAAGCCATCGTCTTCGACGACTAGGAGTGAAAGAAGTAGTTGATCTGGCCAAAAGGTAAATTATGTTGTATTCAAGACAAGCCATCCACAGTTCTTCTTAAATACGCTCTCACATACAAACCACATACGCCGATTCGTGTGGGCCAACTCTAAAAGATGTTCAGCGTTTTCGACTGGGCCTTTACACGACTGAACTCATCAAAACAAGACGCTCAATGAGCGTACACTCGGGCTTATGAAAAGGACAATGTCAGTTGCGTGAGGAGAGACCTGACAATGACTGACAGTTGCGTGACGAGGGAGACTATGTATAGCATCTGCTGAGTAATCTTGAAACTCGAATGATTTTCAGACGGCTCATGTGTCTTTGCCTATAAATTTCGGAATTCATGCCTTCAATGTGTCCGAAAATCAGTCCGAAACCCTTCACAATGACGAACAGCGTGTGTGACATATGTGAGAGGAGCGTTTCTTTCCTGCAAGTTGGATACATAAAAGTGATACGTTCGAAGTTATGCCCAAATTTCGTACATTGACCTTGCTTAGTCCGTGGCGTTGATGACGGCCTATTTGCTTTGATGAAGTTTTGAAGTACGATTTTTACGATTCCTTTTCCTTCCGAATGTTTCAAACATGGAATAAAATAAACTTCAATCATTATATTTCTCAGAAATGTGTTTCATTTTATTGTTGGATACCTTTTAAACGGGTTTTTGAAACCACGGCGTGACGGCAGTCATGCAGCAAGCACTGATCCCAAATTTCGTACATTGATCTTGCTCATGTTAATTAATTAAGAGTGATTGTCTGAGAAAACCAGGCAAAGTTGAAAGATGGGGTTCGGCCGATTGATCTCAAACTTATAGCATTTAATGTCTATCCGAAATGATTAAGAATGATGGTATTTAGAGATTTTTCTGATCTTTCGTTCCATAGTTAGACCACCCCCCCTTGTTTTGGCCTTCGCCGGCCCTGACGTCACGCTAAATATATGGCAAGTTTGAAGCTCGATAAAATACATTTCTCTCCATTTTTAGGTACCCATATTAATTCTTTATGTTGTTTGTCGTCTAAATTACGTTCTTCAAAGGCAATATCCTGAATTTAATTAAACAAAATTTTTCATCGAATTTTGCAATTACCTTGCACGCACCAAAATATCGTATGCTAATTTTGAGGCAATTTCGAAATGGCTTTTCTCAGAGGTGCGGCGGTTTATTTAAATCATTTGTTGATATATTGCCTGCCTGACATATTCTGTTTCAAAATCAGCAAACTTCAATTTGAGCCGTTAAAATTCGTTTGCGTGAGACGCGTTCAAAGTTGCTATATTTTGGCATTTTTCCTGTCAAAATTTATGAGTTTTTTTTATATTAAACTGAATAACATTTCCCAGCTCTCATAATATGTTGCCTAACGATAGCCTAAATCAATTCTACACATTATAAGACTTCAGCACTACGATCTTATCTATTATTCATTTCTTTGAAACTCAAATCAAACTACGATGTCGAAAAATCAGAATTTGCGCGAAATTAGGCCTACACTGTACCAGTAGGTCTTGTTTTCGTTACTTACAAATATTTTAAATACAAATATTTGATCCTACGTCGGTAATATCCAAAATCTACTAGTCTTCGAATATGGAAAACTCAAATGTTTGACTTTCTTTAAATTTGAAACTATCGGCAAGTTTATATACGAAATCAACCAGTGTTTTGTCACGCAAGGGAGCGTGTTGTTAATTCAAAATAATAAATAATGTAACACTTTTACATCGGGGTAGTTAAAATAGATTACCACAAAAGAGTTAATAGAATGGAGATCAACAGGGCCGTACATAACCCAAAATTCAGGGGGGGGGCAGTACGTATATAACAGCAAAAAATAAATAAAAACAGTTAAGTTCTCAGTACTTTTTGGTATCTTTTTCGCCTTGCTAAGGGGGCTTCCTGTCCCTGTACTGTGCTGTGTACGGCCCTGAGATATGTCAATTTTACGAATTGTATCTAGAGGATATTACATGGTGGGCTGGCGCGAAGATATTGTTTGTATTAATTATAACAAGACGCTCAATGAGCGTTCACTCGGGCATTGTGAAAAGGAAAATGTCAGTTGTTCGAGGAAGTACTAAAATGAATGCCAGTTGGTTGAAGAACAAGGACAATGTCAGCTGCGCGAGGAGAGACCTGACAATGACTGACAGTTGCGTGACGAGGGAGACTATGTATATACATGTATGTGTCGAGTTCATTTGATTTGCCTTTGAGTTCATTTGATTACCTTTTGACTTTGAGTTCAATTGATTTGATTTTGATGAGTTTGTGTAGCTTCAGATCCCGAAACGTCGAGTTTGGAATCGAGTTCGGGTTCGAGTTACGGTTCGAACGTCGAATAAAACAAGGACATCTTCTTCAATACAATATAATTTCTCTGACGTCATGACAATCAGTGACAGTTGAGTGACGAGGGAGACTATTAGTCCGGTGAGTACGAACATGATACGTCTTGAGGTTGCATAGGTCAGATGGTTCCGATAACGGCCTCGCGTTTGTTTAAAAAAAAAAAATATTTTAAGCGAGCTTCTAGTCCTTTTACCACTTCTAGTCATTGAACGATGAACTAGAATCCTGACCTTTTAATAGCTTGAAGATCTACAGCTGCTTTCAAAACTAAGATTCATAATCTACTTGAGTCCTGTGTCTCCTTTATCTTTTCAAATCTGCGGAGTAATCTTGAAACTCCGGATACGATTAAATACGTCGCATACTCGTCATTTTGAAGCCGAACAAAACTACTACTACTACTACTACTACTACCGAAATCCGCATTTTCTAACTCGGGCGGCCTGCGGCCTGGGCCCGAGTAATAACTTTATTACTGTGTCATGTGTTCTAGCTTACAAGAAACCTATTTCCCTCCCATATATCTACTGATTCTCATTCCCACCCTTGTCCCATTGTTCCCATCCCACATCTCCATTGATTCTCATTCCCATCCCGGTCACATTGTTCCATTCCATGTCTCTATTAATTATCATTCCCACCCGCTATAATAATCTGGTCATGGACAGACAGCTATAGACATGTACCAGCACTAAAAGCATGCAATACTTTGCACTATTTATGTTACACGCTTGTAATAGTTTGTACTCTACTGATATGCAGTATTAAATTAATACAAATATGGATTCAATGAAATAGAGAATTGTGTTTGGTGTATATTATATACAATGTTACTGGCCAGATATCAGGAAAGATGTCGAAGCCTCATAGCAGACTTGTAGAAGATAAAAGTACATCAGGATGGATCGTATAATTTGATTCAGTAGTTGCCTCAATGCCAATGGCAATGGCATGGGCCGGATTGGTTTGACGAAGACCAACGAGCTCGATCAGGTAGATAGGTCAGCGACAGCATCGGGGATACTAACTGTGTCTTTCAAAAGCATTCAAGTACATGCTGTCTCCTTCGGTCAACTCTGATCGACTCACTGTAGAAGTAACTTATTATAAGCTTATGTGACTTCATTGTGGAACTGGACGTGACTGAGCACACAACCATAACAGCGCTGAAAACTCATAAAAGAACACAGGAGGGGTTAATGGTATCTGTTCTGTGAAATAACTGTTCTACCAGTACTTTCCTGGGAAATCTAAAATGAGTTTCGCATTTGATTATTTGCATAAAATTATGAAATATACAGAATATATATTAGGTTATATGGATAGGAAATGTTTTTGTTCCTGGGAATTGTTTTATTTTATAAATAGTACCTTATTTAAGTCCTTTTCTTTTTTTTTCTTTTTTTTTTTGTTTTGGTTAGAAAATATTCTCTCTCCTGGGAAAAATTTCTGATATTTTCTCTCCTGGGAATTTTTTTTCTGGGAAGACTTCTGGCTGGGTGAATAGAACAGATGTTATTGTCCCAGGGGACCACTAACCCCTCCTGAGAACATGGTCTTCCCCTTGAAATGTCACTAAATTGTTCATGACCCTGATGAATGCTTCCAGCAATGAATAAAGTTGCATTTGACATCATGGATTTGTAGAAAACGAACACTTTCCTGGGTAAGGACAAAACCTGGGCTAGGGCCATGGCCTAGGCCATGGCCCCCCTCATGGCCTACCCTATGGCCTACCTCAATTTTTCCATTTTTTCCATTTTCATCAAAAGAAAACTTGAATTAATACCCTCCGATGCCCTTTTAGCGAACTTTTAGCTTGATCGAGGCCGCCATATTGTTTTTTGATAGGTAACCGCTGAACACATCAGAAATCGATTGTTTCCACAGGAAGCCCAAGCAATGTGCACTCGAAAAACTAAAATCGTTGTATTTTATCTCATGTTTTTGTCTCTGGGCCTGGTACAGTCCCTCCCATTGGTGATAGTTGAACCCCTGAATGCATGACTGAGGTCTTATAAAGAGAGGAAATCAAGTCCAAATATAAAACTCAAATTTATACACTTAGAGGAGCTCAGGAACAATTAATGCAAGTGGAACCAAAAGTGAGTACCTTGTAGCTCCAGTTAACATTTCTGTATTCATGTATTGAATAGTAATTATTAAAGCAAAGCACAAACAATAATTTTATGTAAACAGCAAACATTCCTAACATATACAGTAAATGCAGGGGCGGATCCAGGGGGAGGGTTCTGGGGGTTGCAACCCCCCCTATGGATATTTTTTTAATACCGCTTGTATAGATATGTCTGTCCGTAGGTCTCTCTTGCACTTTCAGCTCTCTCCCTCGTAAGAATAATATAATTCATTCATACTGTTTACACGACCGTTCGACTTCGAGGCCGGTTTGACTGATAACAGAAAGAACCTGCCGTTTTAGCGTCAAAAACGTATGTGAAGCCTTCATACTTGTAAGCTCACCCAAGAAGACTCTTCCAAGCATCTTTGTTGGATGTCCAATAAAGTCAAAATTTTACTGAAAATTGAGTTTTGTTGTGTTAATAAAACAACTCCAGATCTCTAAAAATTACATTTTAGAGCTTGTACATTTCAAAATTTTCTGGGGGGGGGGCATGCCCCCACACCCCCTAGTACTTCGCGGCTTTGCCGCTCACACAACACAACGGCCACAACACAACCCCCTGTTTGACAAAAACCTGGATCCGCCCCTGAAATGATATCTTACATTTTTTGCTACTATAAACATCATTACTATATAAACATCATTAATCAGACATCATTAATCACCCAGACATGAGTGATTAGTTGTATGAAAACTTGATGTAAACAAATAACTCAATTAGTGGTTTTCATAAACCTGTGAAATAGTTAGTAGCGTAATACACACTAGTAGATACTAATTCCATTGTTTTCTTTTGTTTTCATTGGGCCATTTTCATTTGTCTATTACAGACTATTATACTAATAGCTAGTATTTGTTTCACAGGTTTATGAAAACCACTAATTGAGTTATTTGTTTACATCAATTGTTTTCATACAACTAATCACTCATGTCTGGGTGATTAATGATGTCTGATTATCATTAATGATGTTTATATCATTTACTGTATATGTTAGGAATGTTTGCTGTTTACATAAAATTATTGTTTGTGCTTTGCTTTAATAATTACTATTCAATACATGAATACAGAAATGTTAACTGGAGCTACAAGGTACTCACTTTTGGTTCCACTTGCATTAATTGTTCCTGAGCTCCTCTAAGTGTATAAATTTGAGTTTTATATTTGGACTTGATTTCCTCTCTTTATAAGACCTCAGTCATGCATTCAGGGGTTCAACTATCACCAATGGGAGGGACTGTACCAGGCCCAGAGACAAAAACATGAGATAAAATACAACGATTTTAGTTTTTCGAGTGCACATTGCTTGGGCTTCCTGTGGAAACAATCGATTTCTGATGTGTTCAGCGGTTACCTATCAAAAAACAATATGGCGGCCTCGATCAAGCTAAAAGTTCGCTAAAAGGGCATCGGAGGGTATTAATTCAAGTTTTCTTTTGATGAAAATGGAAAAATTGAGGTAGGCCATAGGGTAGGCCATGAGGGGGGCCATGGCCTAGGCCATGGCCCTAGCCCAGGTTTTGTCCTTACCCGGTTATTATTGATTTGATAAGAAATACAATTTAGTTAACATTAATTTGTCTGAATGGATACTTGAATACAATAAAGGAGGAATTATGTAATACTTTGTGCTTCAATGTGTGGTCATATATGTAATTATAACAACATATTCATGTATCATATGCACATTTAATTTGGATTGGTTTCGAGCTGAAGTATTGTTCAGTACTGTTGTTTCTTGGGAAAGGAACAGCCTTTGGCTCTTTCTCAGTATATCACTATCCTGAAAAACCTTTGTTATTCAAATCAAGAACTCTTTGTAGAACGAGGCATACAACAATATGAACTATTGTTATTCAAATTTTCAGGAATTCAGGACGGTGATATACTGAGAAAGCCCCCAGCCTTTGTTGTGTTACATGACAATGTGTGTACCGGTATATATTTAACAATAATATTCCACGACGAAATGGAATCATACATGAGGCTGCATGATAGCCAACAAGGCTCCTGCCAAGTTGGCTCTCAGCCATGTATGACTCGATTTCGTGGAATTATTATTATTTTATTATATAGACAACCACTAGATTGTGAGTAATATGACATTATTTTGTTTTTATTTTTAGTTCGGCAAAACCGGTTTGCCATTGTTGAAAATCTTCAACTTTCTCTACTCGTGCTATATGAGCTGAGCCTACTAGTAGAGTAGCCAATCAGAGTACACGCTTGCTCATATCCAGTGGTTGTCTATTAATAAGTATGTATATATATCTATCATATGTATTGTATTGTTTTCATACAGCAAAGTGCATAAACTTTTATCACTTGGCTGTATAGGCTTACCTAAGATTTTTTTCAGGTAAGCCATCCCATAATTTCTGTTTATGTTTGATATTTATGTACAGACAAGTGGATCAAAGTTTTTGCACTTTAATTTGCTGTATATTATACATAGTTTTATAATTATTGGATTTCTTAATTAAACATACTAATTTATTAGCTATTTATTAACAGTTTATATTTATTTGTTTTACCAATTTTGTCTAATCTCGCCTAATCTCGCCTCTTCTCGCCTCTTCTCGCCTCTTCTCGCCTCTTCTCGCCTGATCTTGCGAGCTATAAATCCCAAAAATTTCCTAATCTCGCCTGATCTCGCCTGATCTCGCAGCAAGATTAGGCGGGGTTTGGACCAATAGCAGGCCTTTTGACCAATAAGCATTGGTCAACATAAGCCTGACGATCCACAGTTAGACCAGAGTGACGCCAACGCCTTTCAAGCTTTCGACGAGTCGTTTTCTGTGTTCTGATATCGTCACTATACCAGGGAGCCTTTGGACGTTCGACGATAGTCTTAGTTCGTAGAGGTGCATGAGCATCTATTATGGAAGATAAGACATTGCTATATTGATCACAAAGATCGGTTAGACTGCACTCCGGAGTTAAGCACAGAATAGAATTAGCAACATCACGCTGTAGGTCATCCATATTAACTGTGCCAAGTTTACGGTATGAAATCATCTTCTGAGGATTTGGCAGTTTTTGTATTGTCATGCAGGTAGCAGTGAACAGCAGAATGATCGGAGATGACTGGATCATGCACGAAAAAATCAGTGGCAGTTTCAGTTTTGTTTCTACTGTTTTGCATTGCAATATTTTTGCTTACCATCAGTACGGGACTCGCGACGAGCAGAAATGTGGACTCCAAGCATTCAAGTCAAATTATCTTTCGATTTCTACCGACCCCCAAGCTGCTTAATGTTACGGAGGCGAAGATTATTCAATAGTCATTCCATTCATCACAATAAATGACTTTCAAAAAATGTATAGCTCCTGTTGTGAATGTTCAAAGTGCATGTATACGGCGAAGACGGCAGCCATTGTCAGTTTAGCTTGTCATGTCTGGACCTCCGTCACCTTGCAATATGCAACTCATAATGCAGCGTAAATACTTGTTATGACAACTGCAGCATGCCTTCAGCATTGATAAAATAGAATCCATCATTTTAGAGTTGCATATATTCATATAGACAAGTTAATAAATAAATATCTGAAGTAGAACTTTGCCATCTTGTTTGTTATTCCTGGTATTTAAATTAGCGCGGGATGGCGCGGGATATATGCGCGTGTCATAAGGTCTTTGTGTTTATGTTGGCATTTCACGCATGCGCAGACAAAATGCCCATGTGCTTATCCGAACCCCAACAGTAATCTAAACCCCAACATCTGGTTTCATTTATGACGTCATGACGGCAGTTGCGTTACGAGGGACGAGGGAGACTATGTGTCGGTGAGTATAGATAAAGATATCGAATCAGTACGTACTCGGTACGTCTTGAGGTTGCATAGGTCAGATGGTTCTGATAACGCCCTTCGTTGTAATTCAAGGCGCGTTTGTTTTTGTTGAATATATTTAACTTACAAAGGCTTCAATAGCACTATTTTCAGTCAACTGCTTCTTCGATACAATATCATTTCTGCATATTAAAACACAACTGCTTCTCTCTCGATACAGCACTGTCGGATACCTTTTAAACGGGTTTTTGAAACCACGGCGTGACGGCATCCTTCTACCACTTCTAGTCGTCGAACGATGAACTAGAATCCTGACCTTTTAATAGCTTGAAGATCTAAAACTGCTTTCAAAACTAAGATTAAAATCTACTTGAGTCCTGTGTGTCGTTTGTTTAGCGATTAGAGCGGTTTTTTAGCGAGTTTTGTTACAGAGTGTAGCTCGCTTCCTTATCTGCTGAGTAATCTTGAAACTCGATACGATCAAATACTTCGCATTTGGTGTACCGATACGATCAAATACTTCGCATTCTGTGTACTATGAAAAATAAAAAACAAAAGAGCGCATTTTATAACTCGGGCTTCCTCCGAAAGTGCCCGAGTAATCATCCAACTGAGACGTGACGTCACACCATGCAACAACACTGTATCGCCGTTTGCCTAGAGACGCTCCCTCCCTCCTGGAGACACCTACTGACCCCACCCGTGAGAACTATCAACTCGCGATTGCAGTTCCGCCCGCAGAAATTTGTTAGGGTTTGATGGAAATTAGATTGTAATTATTGTTGTTAGAGATTTTATATTATATTTAATTATTAATTTGTTTACTAATTAATCATTTTATTTGCGCTATATCAATATTCAATTATTAATTACTATGATAAAAATAACTTAACATTTAATTATTTGCGTGAGTATAAAAATGTTCCTACAAAATGTTGTAAAAAAATGGTAAAAAAGCATATTGACAAGCTTCAGTTCACTTCCCCGACCTTCCCTGAGCCCTAGGTCCAGTTGCTTTCTTTGAGTAATAACATTTAAACGATAGAGCGCAAGCACTAAATCCATGAAACAAAATCAAAGTTGTTACTGCGTAATAGTTTTTATTTAGCGACTATTTAGTCGCTATCATCCAACCAGAACATTCTTTTTTAAATGTCAATACACAAGAGACATCAAATACACAATAGACTTGCTGTTGATTATGACTTTACTGATCAGAAGCCTTTATTCAAGATCATGTTATGGTTGGATGATAGTCGCTAAATAGTCGCTAAATAAAAACTATTTGGCATTAACAACTTTGATGTTATTTCATGGTTTTAGTGCTTGCGCTCTATTCAACGGACACAAGAATTCAGGAATTTATTCTACTGATAGAACCGCCTGTTCAAAGAGTGCACAGCGTAAATATCATAATCAATTCATTAGATAACATCATCAACTTATGAACGCAACCGTTGCGTATACTATGTAATCTTCTTATTGGGTGGGACGTGGTGTACTCTATTGTAAAGGGGACTTACTGTCCTATTATACAACACCTGTCCTATGGGCGAATATTGAAAATAAAATAAATATTAAAATAATAGTCGGTCGAACCTCACAGCTCCAATTATATTTTAGTAAATGGCTATTACCCAATCACTAGTCCAGAACTGTACCCACCTTTCTCAATAACTATATAAATACTGCGCGCGGTTCTGGTACATATACTCTATTCTGTATAATATAAATATAACAATAATTTCCCTTGTTACGTGTAGATACGAACTGGTATCACATCATTAAAGCTTTTCCCATTGGAGGAAGTGTTCTACAAACATGGTATGTATGTCACCATGGCAACACGGATATACCTAACTCGAACAGTTATAGCAATATGTAAATAAATTATTATTATTATTTTACCAGCTTAAATAATGCCTTTCAATAGGAAATTATCTATAAAACAATGTTATTAGATTTAAAAGGAAGGAAAAAAAGAAAAAAAGAAATGTCATGACTGGGACTCGAACTCGCGACCCCAAGTTTGAAATAAGAAAAGCATGCCGGGAAATTCTTCAAAAATCGACCATACACCCAGACATTAATGCTGAGTCACCGTATGTTACGTATAGGATGAAGATTTCGGCCCCATCCGCGCTATCGAGCAGTACATCAATCAACTTAGCATTCAAAGAGGGAGGAAGCAGTCGGATCCTAAGCCATCAAGAACTGTCCCTACTAAGCTATTGAGCCCGCTTACTGATTTGGACGGCAAGTTTAGCTAGTCTATCTGAACAATGGTCATTGTTGTGCAAATTCGATGCCTGAAGTCCTGAGGGAAAGCGCAACTAATGAGTGTTTATTGTCACATTACACAGATCCTAATGAACTTGTTGTGTCTACAGATCTTTCAAAAAGACGCATGCCTTTCATTGTGTTACTATCATTCCCTAAGGCTTAGTTACTTATGATAATTCTGATCCGAAACGAAATGTTCTTTACCGCAGATGTTGATCTCGAGATTTGGGCTTTCGTATGAAAGACTCTAGCCCGTCTATAATCACAAGATAAGACAAACTTGATCAGGATTTGTGCAATGAAATTGTCAGTTCTCTGTATCACTGACGGCGCCTTCAAAGTCAACTGCAGTGATTTCCTCAACTTTGTACGAAGCGTTTGGTTTCTCTGAACATTTTAGCACTGAGAGAGTTACTCCTTGAAAGAGCAAGAATATAGACGAGCCGCGGCCTCTGAAGAGGAAGAGCTTCGATGCCTGCGTGTACATTAGAGCGGTTATTCACTCTCGCGCTTCGCACAGGATTTCTTGAGAATAGAAAATGGCTGGCAGGCTGGCAACATTTGGATGATTAGAAGGAATAAAGATTCCCTACCGTCAAACCGACCTCTATGTGAAAGTATCACTGAAGTGTAGTTGAATATAGAGCGACAACTAATTTTAAACGACAAAACTGAATCCCCGTTTGGTTCGCCAGTCGGCTGTTTGATATTGTGTTATTTACTTTTATTACTCATAACGTTTTAGATATACAATGGATCTTTACAAGAACCTTATACAAACCCATGTGCGCCTGTTCACATAACAACGGGGTCAGCGGTAAATAAGTTAATGTGTTTTCAATGTTTGACCCTTTCGCAGAATAATGTATATGGGGTTTTATTAGTTAGATACTCTGACCATCTAGTACAATTAAATTTGTAAAATGTTCAAAATCTGTTTGTAAACAACATTAATTCAAATATTGTGTTTGTGGGACCTGAATTATTCCATTGGGAGTACTGGCAATGGGCTGATTGGTCGTGCGTTTATTCATCATTGTTGTTGTGGAACCATGAATTGCTTGCTTTCAATCAGCTGTTAAAACTCCTTGAATCTCATTATTTGCTTCAAATGACGGGCAAACACTGCCCTCCATGTGCTATCAAGCAGAAAACGTGCAATTCAGCTGATAAAAATTCCTCACACGAGACCGGAAGTGACGTCTAATGAAATCAAGCAATAGAGATGGTTTTCAAGTGTGTACATATTCCCCTCCACTCCCCTCTTAATCTACAATATTTGTATGCCACGATAAATAGACCAGGTCATTTAACCATCTCCCTTTCCTTCCCATTTTCCCGTGCCTCGCCTTCCCTTTGGACCTGAACTGAAGTAAACCTTGTCATCCTGTTGCATCACGGGTATAGTAAGGCTTGTCATTCTGTTGCATCACGGGTAGTAAACTTGTCATACTGTTGCATCGCGGTTTAGTAAGGCTTGTCATACTGTTGCATCACGGGTAGTAAACTTGTCATACTGTAAGTTGCATCGCGGGTATAGTAAGGCTTGTCATACTCTTGCATCACGGGTAGTAAAGTTGTCATCCTGTTGCATCACGGGTATATAGTAAGTCTTATCATACTGTTGCATCACGGGTATAGTAAGGCTTGTCATACTGTTGCATCGCGGGTATAGTAAGGCTTGTCATCCTGTTGCATCACGGTAGTAAAACTTGTCATCCTGTTGCATCACGGTACTAAACCGTGAGCCTTTTTCTCATTCCAGGGCTGTAAATAATAATGTCACGATAAATTCAGTAGGAATAACGGACCATGGACAGCATTCCGTACTTTAGATTATGGATACACAAGAATGAAAGTATATAACAAGACTCATTTACATTTAGAACAAGTCAGTATTGATAAGGTACGTTAGAGAGGGACTGGGTAGGGTTGCGCATGCGCTTTAGAACGACAGTGGACTTCTACAAATATGCTTAGCTGGCGCTGTCTGCATATTTTTAGGGGAGGGGGGACGGGGAAGGGAAGAGATGAGAGATGAAAGACTCCTTCACACCCTCCCTCCTCCTGAAACGCAGACCACTAAATGTATTCATTTTAAGATTTTAAGATTTCAGAACTGAAACTGTCTTTACTCTTGAAGATCTCAATGTCCTTTATTTCTCTATGCGCATGTGCAACATTTTGTCATGCTCCGTCGAGCATGCGCAGTGATAGAAATTATGTCCTGGGGTTAGCTAGTACGTTTTTCGAACTTCAATCGTCTCATCCTTGAATTTTCGATTTTATTTTTCCAGAATTACACAGTCATCGATGACGTATGGATTATCAAAGATAAGCACGGTGCGGGCGCGTGCAACACAGGGTTCCCAAGCGATAATATATCGCCGTACATACCTAATCATGCAACATCTCAAGCCATGGAAGAGGTCCAGAAAAGAGGAAAAACTCGATCAAAGATCTCTACAAACCTGCATAATATATTGGACCATTATACGAACAAACTAAAACTGAGGAAAAATCCTTATAAATAATTGATGATGTATGATTTATGAAGGCTTCCTCTGCCATCAGTACAACCGAGAGAGAGCGCTTTGCATGCTGGGATAATGACGTCACCATACCAGTACATAAGAAGACGAAACTGAAAGTAAAGTCTCGTCATTTTCATACTCAATCTGTCATAACTGGAGCGCGTCATTTCTGATGATGTTTGGAGTCTTATCAGACGCATGCGCAGTAGGACTTATATCCAGACTGGAGAAAGACCAATTAATATTTGTAACAATAAAATTTCTACTTTTAAGAGGGAATGTTTTGCTACCCGTCACGTGTGTTCAATCCTGTTTCTGATTGGTCAGTCAGAACAATAGAATAAACCTGAGACAAAGTCTCAGACAAGTGATCGAATTTCGTAGTGACCTCAACACAGCAAGAATGTACAGGCCGACGTTATCAGAACCATCTAAGCATGAATATACGTCCCAAGTACGTATTTCAGACGAAACGTCGACGATTCGCAGATCTCTATCTCTGCTCACCGACACACACCATTGGCAAAACATGGCATAGCGAGATCATGATAGTTTTGGAGTTCATTTGATTTGCTTTTCAGTTCATTTGATTTGTTAAGCACAACTGCTTCTCTCTCGATACAGCACGACCTTCTACACAGCCCTTCTAGTCGGTAGTCGTGGAACGATGAGTTAGCACTTCTATTAACGATGACCCTAGAGCGAGCAATACTTCGGATTTAGTTTGATATACGCTCGGAAACTATTTGACCCGTTTGAGCATAGAGTTACTTCATTAGGCGTTCATGACCGATACGATCACATTCTTCGCATTTAGTGCCCTCCCCCCGTGTCGGACGGTATTTTCAACTTTCTTATTTTTGGGAAAAATTAAAAAGCGCTGAAACTTTTGGACATGCTTTTCGAAAATAGTTCACCAAAGGCTTTCATTCGGTGAAAAAAAATGGATTCCGATTTTTCAGTTTTGTCCGACGATGGCTCGGTATTTCCTGACAATCGCTCTTATGTATGGTACGGGGACAACAGGAATGATTTGTCGTTGTACTCGATGGAATATATCACTGGAATGTCTTAATGATTTAGCCACTAAATACCTCTACAATCTGTTTCAAAAGAGAGTGTCAGTAGGCTCTAGAACAACAAGAAATTCCAACGACATACCGACATTCCTCAGTTTGTCGACTGACAACTGGTCAGCGTTGTATAGGTGTGTTAACATATGGAATAGAATGAGCAAAGATTTAAAAAGCATATGAAGCACAAGGTTTGTATCATCAGTGCTTCCTCTCTCGATGGTGGCTAAGAAGGCCAATCTTTGATCAACTAGACGCTCTTCTAGCGTGAAGTCGGGCTTCTAAATGAAATGTAGCCTATTTAAACTAAATATAGATATCTTATAGTGCGATTAAAACAGTGTTTGCTTGCTCGTCGTTGCCCGTGACTCGAGCTCGATAGAACATGCTTTCCTTGCAATTTCAGTACTGCGATTTCACAAGCTCAGCGAATCATGAATGACAATGACATAGTTTATTTGTTACCATAAATA
This sequence comes from Actinostola sp. cb2023, assembly GCA_033675265.1. Lineage (NCBI taxonomy): Eukaryota > Metazoa > Cnidaria > Anthozoa > Actiniaria > Actinostolidae > Actinostola > Actinostola sp. cb2023. The sequence goes on from JAUJYZ010000601.1 coordinate 56,861, forward strand.
TATCCATACAAATACAAATACAAATACCGTATACATAAACTAGACATCGCAGAGTGACTAAACAATGTTTGGATGAAGTGTAAATATGGGTTTACCTCGACGGTTATCGGTCGGCTGAAAACCTTACAACTGTTCTCTTCACCGCCGGCTGCGTGTATCAACTCACTTCGATTCGTTTTAAGTTCTAAAGATCTCTAAACCCTTTGCAGTACTAGTACTGGATTGATAAATCCATATCTCTATGAATTATTGTGGTTATTTTGAAAACAAGACGACATAAACTTCCTCCAACAAGGTTTGTGTATTCAGACTCGACCAGTCTCGTATTGATAAATAATGTTGTTAGAGCCTTCGGTGATTATCTTAGCGGCGGGCACATGCGCTGTAGAACCCACTTGCTGATTTGAGGTCAAAGAATACCGGCCTGCATTTTTAGAGTCGGAGCATCCACAGGAAGCCCGACTAACAAGAAGAACAGCTGCAGGGCAGAGATGGAAGGGAATATGGGGTGCGCTATCATCGTATCCTACCGTTTCTTCCTCTTCAGTATGTGTATCTATATCGGGCCGATAAAACAAAGAGGCGTTTTGCACCAACAACACCAACAAAACAATAATGCAATGCAACAACAACTTTAACAACAGTAAGCTTTAATTATTAAATACAAGAGAGTAACACTGAAATCAGGGATTTAGCTGGTAGGGGGATATGATTCTCATTACGTTCACTGCAAAGAAGTACATATTAATAGTGGGAAAATCTACCACATCCAAACATTGTGCTGAGATGATGTTGGACGTATAGCTATGGTCATCCTGTAGCAACAGATTAAATATCCTTTACTGGTGTAGACCCTGACAGATACGTTATACTCTGTACACGACTGTAGACCATGGAGGACATGGTGGAAGACGTTGCTCGTTACTACAAATGTACGATGTTCGTTGTGTATCGCATCCTTTCCTACTCGTACAAGTGTGCGATTCACCTCACATTTTGTTATAACACCATTTGCTAGGTCTTTTGGTACAGCACCCCACGTGACTTTGTACGTTGTGGCGTTGACTTTAGAGGAAGACAGTTGTTGAGGAGGTCCGTCAGGCACTGGAATAAATGAAAAAAAAGCGTTTTATTAAATAGGTTTGCGCATGACGGTTTGCTTGGCATTGTGGGTTTGAACAAACAAATATGATACCCTATATGCACTATTTGCATGTTTGTTCACTTTTACACTTACCAACTAATAAACAAACAAATACGATCACGCCCTATATGCACTATTTACATGTTTGTATACTTTTACACTTACCAACTAATAAACAAACAAATACGATCACGCCCTATATGCACTATTTACACGTCTGTACACTTTTACACTTACCAACTAATAAACAAACAAATACGATCACGCCCTATATGCACTATTTACACGTCTGTACACTTTTACACTTACCAACTAATAAACAAACAAATACGATCACGCCCTATATGCACTATTTACACTTTTACACTTACCAACTAATAAACAAACAAATACGATCACGCCCTATATGCACTATTTACATGTTTGTATACTTTTACACTTACCAACTAATAAACAAACAAATACGATCACGCCCTATATGCACTATTTACATGTTTGTATACTTTTACACTTACCAACTAATAAACAAACAAATACGATCACGCCCTATATGCACTATTTACACGTCTGTACACTTTTACACTTACCAACTAATAAACAAACAAATACGATCACGCCCTATATGCACTATTTACATGTTTGTATACTTTTACACTTACCAACTAATAAACAAACAAATACGATCACGCCCTATATGCACTATTTACACGTCTGTACACTTTTACACTTACCAACTAATAAACAAACAAATACGATCACGCCCTATATGCACTATTTACACGTCTGTACACTTTTACACTTACCAACTAATAAACAAACAAATATGATCACGCCATATATGCACTATTTGCACGTCTGTACACTTTTACACTTACCAACTAATAAACAAACAAATACGATCACGCCCTATATGCACTATTTGCACGTCTGTACACTTTTACACTTACCAACTAATAAACAAACAAATACGATCACGCCCTATATGCACTATTTACACGTCTGTACACTTTTACACTTACCAACTAATAAACAAACAAATACGATCACGCCCTATATGCACTATTTACACGTCTGTACACTTTTACACTTACCAACTAATAAACAAACAAATACGATCACGCCCTATATGCACTATTTACACGTCTGTACACTTTTACACTTACCAACTAGTAAACAAACAAATACGATCACGCCCTATATGCACTATTTACACGTCTGTACACTTTTACACTTACCAACTAATAAACAAACAAATATGATCACGCCATATATGCACTATTTGCACGTCTGTACACTTTTACACTTACCAACTAACAAACAAACAAATACGATCACGCCCTATATGCACTATTTGCACGTCTGTACACTTTTACACTTACCAACTAATAAACAAACAAATACGATCACGCCCTATATGCACTATTTACAAGTCTGTACACTTTTACACTTACCAACTAATAAACAAACAAATACGATCACGCCCTATATGCACTATTTACACGTCTGTACACTTTTACACTTACCAACTAATAAACAAACAAATACGATCACGCCCTATATGCACTATTTACACGTCTGTACACTTTTACACTTACCAACTAATAAACAAACAAATACGATCACGCCCTATATGCACTATTTACACGTCTGTACACTTTTACACTTACCAACTAATAAACAAACAAATATGATCACGCCATATATGCACTATTTGCACGTCTGTACACTTTTACACTTACCAACTAATAAACAAACAAATACGATCACGCCCTATATGCACTATTTACACGTCTGTACACTTTTACACTTACCAACTAATAAACAAACAAATACGATCACGCCCTATATGCACTATTTACACGTCTGTACACTTTTACACTTACCAACTAATAAACAAACAAATATGATCACGCCATATATGCACTATTTGCATGTTTGTTCACTTTTACACTTACCAACTATTAATAATTGTTGGTTCTTCTCACAATACATTACTCAATGGACCGTCCAAGTTAACAGCGTAGGTTAGGATTTGCAAGCTGTGCTCAGTATATTTATCAAGACCACGCCAATCGTTGACATCGTGGTAATACTACTTCAATGCCTTTTCAACTTGTAAGCCACCTTATAACCTCTCAAGACAACATTCAGTTTACAATTTGTACCGCCGTATCATTGGAATTCGTATCCAGGTCACGCTGTTACTTGCGGACGAAGTTGCTTGGGCAGAAGTCAACACTGACTATAGTCCTATAGGAGATATTTTGCAGCTGAGAAGAGAGAACAAATCCTTATTTTAAAAAACAACAACAGGAAATGAAGGTTATGTTAATAATACCGCTTGCGGAGAGACTCATTTTCATTTCAGGAGCTGTAATCAAAACTCAGTCCGAGACTTAGCTTAGTGATCCGGTTTATCAATCGACTTGATCGTTATTGGACAACCTAAATATCGCATTTGTAATAATTGTTCTCTAATGAATAAGCTTGGTTTTATAAAACACATCAGTTGACACAATGCTGTAGCACTCGGCTTTTTTCTGCTGGGATTCGCGAGAATAGTTTCTTTTGTTGTACTAATCACTTGCGTGTTTTGCTGAATATGAATGGCATGGTTTCACCAACAAAAAGTACTTACTTTAATGACGTCATGTATTACCTACAGATTGTTGTTCTTCACCAACGTAGACAACCAGACACCAAGGACTTCAATAGCTGAATAATCAGTGCAGGATCTGTTTTCACGTTCCACAAGTAACCGGTACATGTCTTCAGTTCTTTCCTTGTGTTGTGGGTTGTATTTGATGTGTAGCTAGCTAGTTGTACTGGTAAAGTTTGTTATGCCTTGTGCTTCAAGTCATATCAACTACACATGCTTAACTGTGCACAACACAGCTATACCAACATATACATGGACTTTTTAGTTCAATACTGATAACGAGCAATATATAGCAGAATTGTATTCTATATATTGTTCGACCCACGCATATGTCAATATAGCAGATAGCTATAGCAGTATGTAGTTAAGTTCAAACTGTAAGTTGTAATGCTTTACTGAAAGCACACAACATTCAGTGCATGGATGTCTACTGTCAACTACTATTCATCGATATTCATCGACTGTAAACTACTAATCTAACGTGCCTACTATTACTCTATCTACTGCTAGCACCAACTATCCCTTCCCAGCAATACTTACGTTCTATACACTGTGTTGCTATAGTAACAGGTTGACTATACGGTCCTGGTCTATTCTTGGTGTAGGCCCTGACAGATACGTTGTACTCTGCACACAACTGTAGACCATGCAGCAGATAGTGGGATGCTTTGTTTGTGGTTTGAAAAGTACGAATGTAAGGTTTTGATGGACTTTCACGTCGTGTTAACTTTACTTCATGCATATTGCTGCTGTGTCGTACTTCATCCCACGTGAGTATGTACGTTGTAGCGTTGAATTTATAGACGGACAATTTTGGTGGCTCTTCAGCAGGTACTAGAATTCATTAAAAGTAGTAATAAAGACAGAGTGATTGAAATTCTTCATCTTGCGGGCCAAACAAGAACAACGCCTGCTCTATATTCTTATAATACTAACTTCTTCGTCCTGGAAGTGAATTCGAAGGGGAAATTAGTTGATCAGTTGTAATGGTCTCTCTCGTTACCTTTGAGACACTACTAACATTAACTGACCGCGTATCGTAGAATTGCCATCACGTGTTTGCTAAAATCAGTGAACTAACACCTACTTTGTGTGATAATAGAGACAGGTTGGCTATACGGTCCTGATCCTATACTGGTGTAGGCCATGACAGATACGTTATACTCTGCACACAACTGTAGACCATGGAGGACATGGTGGAAGACGTTGCTCGTTACTACAAATGTACGATGTTCGTTGTGTATCGCGTCCTTTCCTACTCGTACAAGTGTGCGATTCACCTCATATTTTGTTATGACACCATTTGCTAGGTCTTTTGGTACAGCACCCCACGTGACTTTGTACGTTGTAGCGTTGATTTTAGAGGAAGACAGTTGTTGAGGAGATCCGTCAGGCACTGGAATAAACATGAATACTGATATTAGCGCTAGTAGGTTTCAAGTATCATATTGATCTTTACACTTACCATCTTCGCTTGTTTTTGCCCATCGCAATGGTTTACTCAGTGGACCGTCCTTAACGGTAAAGGCTAAAACTTGGAAACCATACTGAGTGTATTTACGAAGACCAGTCACATCGATTGTAGTTTTTGGATGTTTCACCTCAAGGTAGTTGATCGTACTTCCAGCTCTCTTGTAAGCCACCTTGTAACTTCTCACAACACCATTAATACACTTGGTATTGGAAGGTAGTGTCCAGGTAACGCGGATACTTGTGGACGAGGTAACCTGAGTAGATAATGATTCTGGAGGACAATCTGGAGCTGATGTCGAAAATAAGATACAAAAAAGATAATCATTTACTATTGGGTGAATGTAAGTGCAGATTAGTATCAATTTTGATAACTCCAATATTTCGGCTAAAAGGATTATGACGTCATAATTCGGGTCTCCGTTTTTCTCGCAGTTAAGATTTATTTTAGACTTTCGGGAATATTAATATTCCCGAAAGTCTTTGCGAAATTAAAAGCTATGACATGAAAGAGAATTATTCAAAGCTTCACTTGGGCTGGATTCCGGAGTAATGGAGCGAATGGCAAACAGTGAGTTATTTTCTGTACCGAGCTGGCGTTTCAAAGCGCTAATTTGAAGCCAATTTCAGCCCAATTCCTCAGATAAATGCTTATCTTTCTGCCTATAAAAATGTATCTGGGCTTACAGTTTTAGTCAGGAAGATTCAGGAGATATTATTATTTCATTTGTAGTAAGTGCCAACCTGGGCCGCGGACCGTACGAGTGGGCCGCGGAGGTTATGTGTGACTTACATTGCTCATTTAATCGCGCTCCGCCCGCTGTTTATATACTTGACTAGCAACTAGCGTTATAAGAGTGCCTTTGGTATTGACTAGGGTTTGATTCAGTAGCTGTTCCATACTGCTGTTCTCGATTACATTCTATTGGCGATATTTCCTATCAGAAATATTGATTTATATTGATGTGATATGCGAGGTCACCGCTTTATTATTTTTTAAAGTAGAAGTAGAAGAGTATAGACTGAGTAGAATTAAGTACACATGGACTTTGCCACGTGATTCTGGAGGACAATCTGGAGCTGATGTCGAAAATAAGATACAAAAAATATAATTGGGTGAATGTCAGAACAGAGTCATGATATAAAACCATACTTTACCATCTGCCTTAAGATAATCAATTACTATTGGGTGAATGTCAGAACAGAGCCATGATATAAAACCATACTTTACCATCTGCCTTAAGATAATCAATTACTATTGGGTGAATGTCAGAACAGAGTCATGATATAAAACCATACTTTACCATCTGCCTTAAGATAATCAATTACTATTGGGTGAATGTCAGAACATAGCCATGATATAAAACCATACTTTACCATCTGCCTTTGTCCATACGCCAATGTTTGTACTCTTTGGACCAACGAACTTGGTGTTCTTGACTGACATCGTTACTGTGTACCACGTGTACTTTCGTAGTGACCTCGGTGTTGTCCACGTGGTAACCACACCCACGTCGACTGTCTTTGTTGGACCTCCTTGTGCTGTGTATGTTATTCTGTAACCAGTCAGCGGTCCATTAACGAGGTGTTGGTCAGGACGCTGTAAGGAAATAACTTATTTTATCAGAACTAACTAAGTACAAGAGTCAAGTTGTTGTGAGTAAAGCAGTGTTCTTACCGTCCAGCTGACTTGAATACTCTGTGATGAACGTGGTGTAAGTCTGACATAACGGGGAGATGTCTGTGGTACTGTAATAAAACCATTGTTGATTAATAAAGGACACGGCTACATACATAAATATATGCTTGAAGTGAACAAAAAGGAACTAAACTGAGACTGAAATTCGATAGAAAAGAGAAGAGAAATAGTTTACCATCTTCCATTGTTCTTATCTTCACTTCTCTACTCTTTGGACCAACGTACTTGGTGTTCTTGACTGACATCGTTACTGTGTACCACGTGTACTTTCGTAGTGACCTCAGTGTTGTCCACGTGGTAACCACACCCACATCCACTGTCTTTGTTGGACCTCCTTGTGCTGTGTATGTTATTCTGTAACCAGTCAGCGGTCCATTGACGAGGTGTTGGTCAGGACGCTGTAAGGAAAGAACTTATTTTATCAGAACTAACTAAGTACAAGAGTCAAGTTGTTGTGAGTAAAGCAGTGTTCTTACCGTCCAGCTGACTTGAATACTCTGTGATGAACGTGGTGTAAGTCTGACATTACTGGGAGATGTCTGTGGTACTGTAATAAAACCATTGTTGATTAATAAAGGACACGGTTACATACATAAATATATGCTTGAAGTGAACAAAAAGGAACTAAACTGAGACTGAAATTCGATAGAAAAGAGAAGAGAAATAGTTTACCATCTTCCATTGTTCTTATCTTCACTTCTCTACTCTTTGGACCAACGTCCTTGGTGTTCTTGACTGATATCGTTACTGTGTACCACGTGTACTTTCGTAGTGACCTCGGTGTTGTCCACGTGGTAACCACACCCACATCCACTGTCTTTGTTGGACCTCCTTGTGCTGTGTATGTTATTCTGTAACCAGTCAGCCGTCCATTAACGAGGTGTTGGTCAGGACGCTGTAAGGAAAGAACTTATTTTATCAGAACTAACTAAGTGCAAGAGTCAAGTTGTTGTGAGTAAAGCAGTGTTCTTACCGTCCAGCTGACTTGAATACTCTGTGATGAACGTGGTGTAAGTCTGACATTACTGGGAGATGTCTGTGGTACTGCAATAAAACCATTGTAATTTCATTTCATTTATTATAATCTATATATTGCGGTACATTTTGATGTAATAAGACACAAAGTAAGGTTCGTTGAATTGAGTTCAGATAAGCATCAGTCAAAAATGGTAGATAATAGTACTCTACCATCTTCCAATGTCTGTGCAGTTTTACAGAATGTTCATAGACAATAGTTCAGTATACAAGTAATGTAGTACTCTACCATCTTCCAATGTCTCAGTACAGTTTTACAGAATGTTCATAGACAATAGTTCAGTATACAAGTATGTAGATCTACCATCTTCCAATGTCTGTGCAGTTTTACAGAATGTTCGTAGACAATAGTTCAGTATACAAGTATGTAGTACTCTACCATCTTCCAATGTCTGTGCAGTTTTATAGAATGTTCATAGACAATAGTTCACTATACAAGTATGTAGTACTCTACCATCTTCCAATGTCTGTGCAGTTTTACAGAATGTTCATAGACAATAGTTCAGTATACAAGTATGTAGTACTCTACCATCTTGCAATGTCTGTACAGTTTTACTCAGAATGTTCATAGACAATAGTTCAGTATACAAGTATGTAGTACTCTACCATCTTCCAATGTCTGTACAGTTTTACAGAATGTTCATAGACAATAGTTCAGTATACAAGTATGTAGTACTCTACCATCTTCCAATGTCTGTACAGTTTTATAGAATGTTCATAGACAATAGTTCAGTATACAAGTATGTAGTACTCTACCATCTTCCAATGTCTGTACAGTTTTATAGAATGTTCATAGACAATAGTTCAGTATACAAGTATGTAGTACTCTACCATCTTCCAATGTCTGTACAGTTTTACAGAATGTTCATAGACAATAGTTCAGTATACAAGTATGTAGTACTCTACCATCTTCCAATGTCTGTACAGTTTTATAGAATGTTCATAGACAATAGTTCAGTATACAAGTATGTAGTACTCTACCATCTTCCAATGTCTGTACAGTTTTACAGAATGTTCATAGACAATAGTTCAGTATACAAGTATGTAGTACTCTACCATCTTCCAATGTCTGTACAGTTTTATAGAATGTTCATAGACAATAGTTCAGTATACAAGTATGTAGTACTCTACCATCTTCCAATGTCTGTACAGTTTTATAGAATGTTCATAGACAATAGTTCAGTATACAAGTATGTAGTACTCTATCATCTTCCAATGTCTCAGTACAGTTTTACAGAATGTTCATAGACAATAGTTCAGTATACAAGTATGTAGTACTCTACCATCTTCCAATGTCTCAGTACAGTTTTACAGAATGTTCATAGACAATAGTTCAGTATACAAGTATGTAGTACTCTACCATCTTCCAATGTCTGTACAGTTTTACAGAATGTTCATAGACAATAGTTCAGTATACAAGTATGTAGTACTCTACCATCTGCTTCCAATGTCTGTCAGTACAGTTTTACAGAATGTTCATAGACAATAGTTCAGTATACAAGTATGTAGTACTCTACCATCTTCCAATGTCTGTACAGTTTTATAGAATGTTCATAGACAATATAGTTCAGTATACAAGTATGTAGTACTCTACCATCTTCCAATGTCTGTACAGTTTTATAGAATGTTCATAGACAATAGTTCAGTATACAAGTATGTAGTACTCTACCATCTTCCAATGTCTGTACAGTTTTACTCAGAATGTTCATAGACAATAGTTCAGTATACAAGTATGTAGTACTCTATCATCTTCCAATGTCTGTACAGTTTTATAGAATGTTCATAGACAATAGTTCAGTATACAAGTATGTAGTACTCTACCATCTTCCAATGTCTGTACAGTTTTACAGAATGTTCATAGACAATAGTTCAGTATACAAGTATGTAGTACTCTACCATCTTCCAATGTCTGTACAGTTTTATAGAATGTTCATAGACAATAGTTCAGTATACAAGTGTGTAGTACTCTACCATCTTCCAATGTCTGTACAGTTTTATAGAATGTTCATAGACAATAGTTCAGTATACAAGTATGTAGTACTCTACCATCTTCCAATGTCTGTACAGTTTTACAGAATGTTCATAGACAATAGTTCAGTATACAAGTATGTAGTACTCTACCATCTTCCAACGTCTGTACAGTTTTATAGAATGTTCATAGACAATAGTTCAGTATACAAGTATGTAGTACTCTACCATCTTCCAATGTCTGTACAGTTTTATAGAATGTTCATAGACAATAGTTCAGTATACAAGTATGTAGTACTCTACCATCTTCCAACGTCTGTACAGTTTTACAGAATGTTCATAGACAATAGTTCAGTATACAAGTATGTAGTACTCTACCATCTTCCAATGTCTGTACAGTTTTATAGAATGTTCATAGACAATAGTTCAGTATACAAGTATGTAGTACTCTACCATCTTCCAATGTCTGTACATAGTTTTACAGAATGTTCATAGACCGCAATAGTTCAGTATACAAGTATGTAGTACTCTACCATCTTCCAATGTCTGTACAGTTTTTGCTTGACTCGTTGAACCAGTCTTCCCATCTTTGATGACTGTCACCGTGATGGTATAGTATGTATACTTTTGTAGCCAGGTGATTGTGTATGTTGTAACACCACCAACGTTTCGTGTGTACGACCCTCCACTCTGTACTGTGTACGTTATGACGTAACTAATAGAGTCACCAACTGCTTGGTCTGGTTGTATCTGAGACAAATAACGAGTAAAGAACGATGGTTATTTGTAGGATTATTTGTATCGTGTGTAAAATACCATCGGCGTTGAGCAACATCAGTGTTGTGCAGTATTCAGACGAATCTTGTGTCAACCGGTCGATAACCAATATGGCGGCCATGACGTCACATTTTACTGACTCACTGACTGGAGTAACAAACATTCAGTCATACCTTCCACGTGATGTGTATACTCTGGGATGATGTGGCAGTTGCTGTGGTGATCACTGGGACGATATCTAGGACGAGTATAAAGTGAAAGTGCGGTAAATCAGTAGATCATTTTTGTATGGAATTGATTGAAATATGGCCCTTTTAAAAATATAAAAGTCAAAGTACTTACCAGTTACTGCCGTAGTTGGTCTTGGTGTTGTTGAACTTGTTGAGTTTGTGACCGACACACCTAATAATAAAGCGAAAACAAGTAGTTAACAGACTAGCTTGTGACTTTTTCTGACTTTTTCTAACGGGGAGGGTTCAGATGGTTAAAAATACCACTAAATACCACTAAATGACTCCGGAACGTCAAAAGACCCCGAAATAAATGGAAATAAAGGTGAATGTCAGTTTATTGAGCAATATTTTTACATTTCAAGACATTTTTTTAAATACTCAAAAATACCCCACAATTATACTGCTTGGGCTGCCTGTGCTTGGAAGAACAGTTGTTGGTGCTAAACAACATAACAAAATGTTTTTTATTTCCTGATACAACATTCTTGATTGTCATTCACCATGTTTTCTGCGCGTGCCTTATTTGTACTGTTGAGTGTGAGGTTATTGAACAGCTTCAAAAACGATCTTCCAAAATAGTACATTTTCAGATGAGTTCATGCAGTAAAAAAAAAAAACAGCAAGGAAAACACGAACATAGCAGTATCGTGTTGCTTCTAACGCCTCACACATGAGCACCGATACTCTCAAAAAGATCCCACATTTGAACAACTTTCCGAAAGTGTGACCAAGGAGCAATATTTCCGGACAACATTTATGCCGTCCCGTACAGGGGACTGGAAGGTCAATACCGGATACGACACCAAAGTGAGACTTTCCGTTATTAGTATTCTTTATATAAAGGTACATGCACGTGATGGATTTCTAACCTCTGATTGGACGAATTGCTCATTAATTATGCATGAGTTTTTGAAATAGGTAGGTAAGGTAAAGGTTTGCAATCTCAATATACAAATCATATGACGTCAACCCAGGCTTTTGTCATAACTTATTTAGTTTTTAGTTTTTTCGAGCAGAGATTTTTTTTTTTTTCTCAAATGGGGAAAAATACAAAGTCCTTATATTCAACTTTAACTTTCCCATTATTTCGAACTACCTGTGTCGTATAAGCTAAAGCTACCGTAAAGTTCCGTAAGTAGCGAGGTCATTACGTTCCGATTTAGCTGATCCTTAGGTAACTGTTACTTTCGGGGGGTCGTTCAGTTTCGGGGGTCCGGCGCTACTTTGGGGGGGGTCGCTACTTTGGGGGGGTCGCCACTTTCGGAACTTTATGGTAGTGCTACGCCGCCACCTTTCCAGTATGTGTGTGTAAGTACGTAGTATTTAAAACCCTTAATGATTATTAAAGTAAATGACATACCTTGAGACGAGACGTACACCTCAACACGCAATCCTTTCCATACGTTATACTTTGTAGGTACAAATCTGATGAATCTCGCTGTTACTGGGTTGGTTAGATCGTGTTTGACTACAGTATTTCTGTTGACGTTACCTTGAAACAACTGTAGAAATATCAAGCAATAATAGTATCCTATTTTACAACACTCTCAACTCGCACTCATTCTTATTTAATTTAAGATATGGGAGCTTTGATCAAGCGCCTTTGTTTAGGGTGTAAGGTGTGTTCACTTAAGCCCACGAATTTTGCAGCGAGAGGGTTGGGTAGGGTGGGCCGTTCAACTTGTCTCGTGTGGCGCTTGATCGAAGGAATGAGAGAGAGAGAGAGCTCGTCTGTGCTAATATAGCTACTTTCATTGCCCCCGTGGGGATTACGAGTCCGTGCAACTCATTTTTGCATGTTTAATATAATTTAAGTCTTCGTGCTTTATTTTCGAGTATTGTAAATAGTTCCACGCCAGACAACGCCAGAGTTATGGCACAACCTGCCCTGAATCCATGGAGGGTTTCCCCCTTATCCTCCCCCATTTCCTTAAGGTAACTCTTTAAACGAGCTTCGGCGGTGGATGACCTAAAGGGGGCGTCTAGCACGGCCCCTGGTGGTGTTGTCGGACGGAAAAGGTACCCTTTTCTGAGATCGATCTTCAGCTGTTCGGCTATCATCATGTACCTTTCTATCCCTAAGACCGGACAGATTGCGGTCTGTGGATTCCGTTTGAATCCGAAGGTGTTAGTGTTACCCTCCCTTAAGGTTTTCCCCCAAACGTGGTTGAACAGCAGGCCATCGTTATTGGGAAATCTCAACATTTCCGGGACCTTAACCTGGCCCATATCACCCGGTCTATCTCCACTAAAGAAGACAGCTTTAAAATACGCCTGGTCCCTTGCAAGTATAAAGCGCTGCGTCGGAGAAAGACTCGACGACTGGAGACCAGCTTCAATGTGGGTAGTCAGTTGGACCAACTTGTCAATAAAGAATGGGGTAGCCTGTTTCGGTTGAATACGAGCCTGCAGCTGCTCAGATGTGATCATCCGCAGGTAGTCCTTGACAGACTTGTCCGCTGCGGGGTTGCCAAGCCCAAACCGCTTGTCCCATTCACCATCCCGTCCATGTGCGTGAAAAATGGCACGTAGTTTCCCTATGTAAGAGTCTACTGTTTTATATGAGAGCCTTAGGGGGCAGTCACAGCTATGGACACCTTTACTGCCCAAGTGCTCACAGCCATTGTTATGTATCTGCGTTCTACCGCTTTTATCTTTAAACACTAAAAAGCGACAGATATCCCGGGGGGTAACAGTATTTAGTGTGGGAGAGCCTGACAGGGCGCTCAAGAACTCTTCCAATTCTCGCTGAAGGGAATCTTTTTGTTTGGCATAACTGGTAGCTTGGTCAAAGACATACAGCTGACGCAACCGCTCATCAATGTCACTCAGGTTCACCTCCACAGTGCTTTTGGCTGTGCTAGAAATTACTTTCCTCCTATAGCCACAACGTTGGCAAAAACGAAAATCGCAATCATTGGCATGGCTACACGTAGGGCACCGCACAGAGGGGGAGAAAATCTTGGCAACTCTTGGCAATTCCTACGAAAGGGAAGAAATACGGCGAGCCAGTTTAGGGGTGAAATTCATGCGGGTCATTGGTTGCTAAGAGACAGAAAAACACTGACACGTTAAGGTAGGAGTCATGTATTTAATATGAACGTCAACATCTGAGTTACCATTGTGAGTTAATTTATCGCTTTCCGGTATACCGTAATAGTCTTTAATTTTATAAAACTGAACATATGAGTTCCTTTTCTTTCTTTCTCTGTTTTCCCATTTCATTTAGTTCGTGCAGCCAGGTGGATAACATTTATGTAAACAACAGTGAGAAGGCCCATAAATCACCTGCAATCCCCCAATGAGGGACCCAGCCTTGTCTCGAGGGTACTAGGAGGGCATTCTTATCTCCTTTTCTCGCCAGTCGTGCCGACCTCACAGAGTACCTTTGGAGTAGTGGCCACCAAAACCTCTTGGGGTAGACGTCGAGGACGACAAACGTGCACGATCGTTTTTGGGTTTCCAGGAATCGTAGTATTGGTCCTACCAGTCCAAGAGGTGGGAACACATAGGGGTGACGCAAGTAACCAACTTCATTGGCCACATTCTGGGCGAATACATTAACTCCTGATGATCCCGGGGAACAAGTTGGAGTAAAGTGAGGCAACGGTTCACCGTTCCTATCCGTCATGGTGTTTGAATCTAACGCCATCAGGTCACATGTGTGGCCGGTCTCACCTCCAAACTGCTGCTGGACTTCATGCCAGACGGTGGGGTGGAGTTTGCAGTCGATTAGTGCCAGTCGGCGAGATGGACCATCTGCTGGATTTTTCTCCGAGGAGATATGCGTTATATGGAGTGATATGTTCAACTTTACCGTGGTAAAGAAGAGTTCCTTCATGGCTCGATTGAGCGCTATACTCCGTCCTCCTTGTCTCTGCCATGTATGCACCACCGCCATATTATCTACCAATGCATCCACCCAAACATTTCTCAGGGTATCACCGAACGACAGCAGCGTTTTGTTTAAGGCTAGGGCTTCCTTTGTCGATATATCATTGTGATACTCTTCCTCCGTCCAATAATCTGATGTCACTTCGGGGGTCCCGTCTACGATCATCCATCCCCCCCAGCCGTATCCTGAGGCATCCGAGGCCAGCGACACCTGGGTGTGGCGTTCATCCCTCCAAGGGAGAGGATCATCCCACGATTCAAGGAAAAGCCAATGAGATATTTCTTCTCTCAGCATCTTGTCTATCTTCACCTGTTTATGTGTGCGCAAACCTTTCGAGATGGCATTGTTCATTTCTCTTGTGAATAACAGGGCACCTGGGACAGCCAAGGATAAGGATACACACTTTCCCACTAGACGCTGTAGGGTCTTCACCGAGACCACTGAGTGCGTTAGCACTTCGCGCACTAGTTTGATGAATTTCTCTTTCTTCTCTGGTATTAGATGAAACACCTGGTGACCAGAGTCCGAAATGAATCCCAGGTAAGGGACAGTCTTTGATGGGTTCAGGATGGACTTTGCGATACCCAAAAAGTATCCCAACTTGATAAGGTGGTAGGCAACCACAAAAATTGCCGATTTCCCTGCGGCCAGATTACGGTCATCTTCTGACGTCATAGCTACATACGCTCCTTGTGTCAGGTCTACCTGTAACTGGCCGTTGTGGCGATCATCTATATAGAGTGAACAAGGGATGCCACTCGATCGAAAAAAGTTGGAGGCCATGAGTCCGGTGGAGTGGTACACAAACGGCGAGATCTTCCAGCCAAATGGTAGAGTACTATATACAAAGTACCACCCTCCCCACTGGATACCAAAGAAGGGGCGACTTTCTTCAGTCAGTAGCAGGTGGTCGTACCCCGACTTGTCATCTAATACGGTCTGATAGGTGTTCTTGCCGACATAGCGGGGAATATGAGTGAGATTATCGAGTTTGAAGGGCATGTCTGTCATCCACAGGTTGAGGAAACGCGCATCGACATAATCTGGGTTTCGAAGGCTCGATGGTCAAAGGCAAGACCAGATGAGGAGCTTCCACTTCGCCCATCCTCCCAATAAGCGAGACAGCGCGTTTTCGTAATCGGTCTAGGAGTGTCTTACGGATGAAATCCGCAAATGGTCGACACGAGGGGTTGTTACGAAACTGTGCCGAAGGGGGGCGTACCGAATTGTACTGTGTTCCTTTAAATCTCCCCACAAACGGACGGAAGTAGTCAAAGATGGAGACCTTTTCCCGAATCCACCGTAGTACTTGTAACTGTTCGGGGGTCGGGATCTCATCCGCGATGGCTTCCCACTGTTCCAAGTGGTTATGAAGTTCTCCAGCAACGAATGTTTCGGGGTCTCGAAAGGAGAGTGTAGAAGGGTCCCCAAGTCTATCACCCTTGATAGTACTGTGAATAATTTCTTCTGTGGGCATGACCGTCACCCTATTACCGGCTCTCTCGTAAGGCCTTCCCATCCAGTCCACCCAATGTTCCACCTCATCTGGAATATTCCCATTTAACAACTCTTTATCAAAGTTTGGCTCAACTTCCCACTCCCAAGGGAGGGATACCGCCAGTCCCTAAAGACAAGAAGGGACGACATGAGAGGGAATATTAATCAATCAGGAGGGGGTAGACGTGGATCAGAGAAACCCGGAGAGCCAGCATAGGGTGACAGTCATGACCCAGTGTAACCGGGAGGGTTGATTAAGGTACCCCTTTTTCACAACTGTCACTCTAGCAGGCCAGGGAACACTGCCGGATGATATATGTCAATTAAGTAGTATCACAGTCAAAAACCGAGCAAAAACCACACACACACACACACACACACACACACACACACACACACACACACACACACAAAAAAAAAAGAAAGAAACTTCGCTTTTGAAGAGGGCACACAACCGTACCAAGGAAATGTTTTATTATTCCAAACCACCACAAAGTGTTATTATAAGTAATCGAGATAATTAATTCAATAAATAATGCACTAAATAATTCAGACTGTCAACCATATCGCCTCAATTAATTTAAACATGTGCAATCTTAACTAATTGTGAATTGGCCCGCCGTTTGTTGATGCAGACCTTGAAGACTCATTAAGGTCTCTCCTCCGTTTGTGGCAACCGGTCTGGATATGACCCAACTTGTGGCAGTAGAAACAACGTGTGGATCGATACGGCGGGGTAGCCTGCGTAAAAGCCAATTCCCGCCCTGTTGCCTGTGAACCTCGGCTAGGCTGGCGACGGCGCATGCTTTTCTCAACCTTCGTTACAATCTCCAATACCCGCTCATGATCTTTATCACCCAGTAAGGGGAGTAGAAAGCTTCTGAACTGCTCATCAGGTTGGTCCATTTTCCCTCGAAGCGTTTCGTATGCAACTCGATAGAAACCCGCTTTCTCATGTTTGGAATCATGAGCTGCATTCTTTGTAGCCTCTAGCAGGTCCAAGGCATCGTATTTATTGACGTACTACCGGAAAAGACAATATCAACGCCTTAATTAACACAACACTGGAATTCCATTTGCGGTCATCAGTCGGCGTATAACAACACTTATAACACAATAGTACGGTCATACATCGAGCCCTTGTCGAAGAATCCTTCGACAATAATACTCGGCGTATGGCAACGCCTTAACACAACAGTAAATTCCATTTGCGGTCATACATCGAACCCTTGTCGAAGAATCATTCCACAAATGCTGGCAATAAATTCCATTTGTGGTCATACATCGAACCCTTGTCGAAGAATCATTCCACAAATGCTGGCAATAAATTCCATTTGTGGTCATACATCGAACCCTTGTCGAAGAATCATTCCACAAATGCTGGCATTAAATCCCATTTGTGGTCATACATCGAACCCTTGTCGAAGAATCATTCCACAAATGCTGGCAATAAATTTTATTTGCGGTCATACATCGAACCCTTGTCGAAGAATCATTCCACAAATAACACTCGGCGTATGGCAACGCCTTAACACACAACAGTAAATTCCATTTGCGGTCATACATCGAACCCTTGTCGAAGAATCATTCCACAAATGCTGGCAATCAATTTTATTTGCGGTCATACATCGAACCCTTGTCGAAGAATCAATCCACAAATAACACTCGGCGTATGGCAACGCCTTAACACAACAGTAAATTCCATTTGTGGTCATACATCGAACCCTTGTCGAAGAATCATTCCACAAATGCTGGCAATCAATTTTATTTGCGGTCATACATCGAACCCTTGTCGAAGAATCATTCCACAAATATTAAATACTCAAGGAGGATATATAAATACTCGAAGAACTAATGTTATATATTACCTCCAACTGGTCTCCCGGCAAATTGGCTTCCGCCTGCAGAGGAGCGTTCTGTCCAACTGGCGCCGGAGCTGGCGCGACCTGAGGAGCTGGTATAGCTTGAGCTTGAGCTTGAACTGCTGGTACCGGAGCTGGTGGTGGCTGAGCTGGTGGTGCCTGAGGAGCTGGTACAGCCGGAGCTTGTCCTGCATTACCTGCGGGCTGCTATGGTATCTGAACTTGATTAGACATCCTTAGTGTTTGCTGCAGAAATTCGTGTAGTCAAGAGAAAAAAGTTCAACTTGACTCGTGTGGCGCTTGATCGAAGGAATGAGAGAGAGAGAGAGCTCGTCTGTGCTAATATAGCTACTTTCATTGCCCCCGTGGGGATTACGAGTCCGTGCAACTCATTTTTGCATGTTTAATATAATTTAAGTCTTCTCAAGGTACTTAAGGCCTGGTTCAAAAAGGCAATTTGGAAAATCACATTTCTTGTAATAACTCGCTGCTCTAATTTACTTAGGCACTCATATTTAGGCATAAGGTTATATACAAGATTTGAGACAATTTGGGTCTAACAATTGTGACGTCATGTGGTCACGTGACCTTATGGAGGAAAATATAGTTTTTCTTAAATGCGGTCGCGAATTCAATTCACAATGAAATACATTTTACGTAATAGCGTTAAGGATAACCAGTTAAACAAGATAGCGTCGAGAAAACCTCGGAATTATATCTAGTTTACGAGAAAACTACAGAAATATAATCTGATGAAATGGTCACGTGACCTCTTTTCCGAAATATTCTCCTTGCAAAAAGCGGGAGACAGGTTTTCTAAACGAGGGTTAATAGATGATCATAAACGTGATTATACACAACTATTTGCTTTCATTTTTCTCTTAAACTGGCGACCGCATTTTATATTTTGTTTTCAAAATTCTTTGTCACGTGGTTAACCACGTGATACGCCGTTTTGGATTTCATTCACTTAAATGAGTAGAGGATATAAAACTCTCAAGCTGTGCCAAGTTTTGTGATGTATAGTCAAAATGATGAGACATTATAATTTTTTTCGTTTTTCTGCTATTTAAGGCTTGAACCAGGCCTTAAGTACCTTGAGTTCGTGCTTTATTTTCGAGTATTGTAAATAGTAACAAATACCTTACTGATATCTGATAAGGATATTATATCATTAGTTTATTATTTATTGGTATAAATAAAACCTTTTACCTTATCATTGCTACCCTCTTGGTAAGTTCTCCATACTGACGCATCTGTATAAAATCTCAGTTTGTACTCTGTGACCCACTCACTGTATCTCACACGAGCATAACCTTGTGTTGCCACACCACAGATGGCATGCGCAGTACCAAGGTCGATATGTAGGTAGTCACGTGGGTTGTTCTTACTTGCTGGTCCCCATCCATATTTGCCATTCAGTCTTGCGTGCGATGGTTTATAATAAGAATGATCGCGATACGTCGATGTAGCGGTCATCTGGTTGTCTGGTATGATGGACTTATCGCTAACACCAACGGCACGGCTATTGCTGCAAACTGATGTTAACAACAGTGTCCGGCTTATAATTAATACAACTCAGCTGTTTCAGACGATACCCATGCAAGACAGTATCCATCCTTTGAGCATCACAGACTATCAGTTCAAATCTAACATACATAATATCACACTGAAAATACAACGCGCACTCTACAAGACGCCTAGGATATTTACTGGAAAGTAATAGGACATTGAATTGTCAACAATTCTAAGGTTTGAAGAGCGTTCGTTTTATTCACCAGAACTGTGTAGTAAAATATACCAGCAGCAAGATCAACAATCGTTCTACTTCAGTCAAGATAACACAGTGACAAAACTTTTTGTATCTTCAACCTGAGTTTTATTACAAAACTGCCAAGCTTTCGGGCTAAGCGCTCATCTTCAGGTTGAACTACAGGTTGAAGATACAAAAAGTTTTGTCATGAATTATCCAACCTACAAACCAACATTAAATTTAATACACACAGTGTTCAGCGGTTTCATCAGCGCCCAATAATCAATGTAACTAGTCAGGTTTTCTTCCACAATATCGCCAGGTCAGAACACAGTTATCCACGAATCTGTCATCACTATTTGCAGCAGTTTGTTAATAATTACTATAGTTTATATTCATTTTCATTGAACGTTTAGTTCTCAAGTCAATGGTCATGAAGTACACTTATTAGTGTATTTTATTTTAGGGCCTCTATTGATAACAGATTTTTACAGCTTTGTAAATACTGATAGAGCTACCTTGTGTAAATAAAGGCATCTATCTATCTATCTATCTATCTATCTATCTATCTATCTATCTATCTATCTATCTATCTATCTATCTATCTATCTATCTATCTATCTATCTATCTATCTATCTATCTAAACACGTACTCAGATGAACTATTTCAATAGAAGTTTAGAATTCTGAAGAAGGATTATTCAAAAATAATCATTTTTGCTGATTGTTACTTTCAACATTCACGAATTACACGAAGCGATAACGAGGACTAAAAACAAAACAAAATAAACTAACAAAAATATCAACAAAAAGGAAAGAATATACAAACACCTACCTGAGTTCGTCAAGCCATAGGAAAACCTTGTTATAAGAAGAACACAAATAGTGAACAGAGAACACTCCATGGTATTGTACGAACGGTGTGTGTCACGTCTGTAATCTTTTAAACGAAACAGTACAATGCTTATCTGAGAGCTGACAAAGTCTACCACATCCCAAGATAAACAGTCATCTCATTGGTAGAACTGTTTGTCAAACTGCTACGAGATCTTTACAGCTATTTCGTTGTTCTGAACGTCATGTCACAGAGGCCAAACCATGTCTCTGTTTCACTTTCCAACAATACGGACATCCATGTTTTCTGAAATGAGATGCACGTTTAACTCTTTCACTTAGTGAACAGAGACGAAAACTTCCAAAGAACTAGACCTTTACTCGAGATTGATCGGTTCGTACGTGGGGCGCAATGTACCCAGGGAAGTAAGCTATTCTCCATGTATTGTACCTCATTGGTTTCGAAATCCAACTTGCTGAAGTAGCCATTTTGAAAAGATATTGCTCAAAAGCGAATCTCATAATCACGGCTCGACCAATGAGTATCGTCTCGTAATCAATGGTCTATCGACCAATCAGAGAGCTCGAAATCAACTCTGTTTTCAAGTCTGTCACTTTTACGATCTTTTTAATATGAACAAACTTTCCCTTCATGCAAAGTTTCATGTCTGGAAACTACTTTTTTTGAAGATATAGATTTTTAAAGAAACCCTTTTCGGGCCCGATAAGCTTTCGAGGCGCTTTCGAGAAATGGGCCCCAGGAGTTTCATCCTCGGGAACCTAGGGGTATATTCTGTCGCTCGTTACTCGCTCCCAGAGAAATACCCCTGGGAACGACGTTCCGCCCCTAATGATTTTCGTCACGCTTCGATCAATTTGCATGTGAGTTTGACAGCTCGCTCAAAGTTAACCATGCACGCGTACGTATAAATTAAAGAAGAGTTCAGTTTAAATTTACTGGCATACTAAAATACAACGAATATAAACGAGCGAAATAAAGGGCGGCTGCTAAGGAGGCTATAGAAAACTTGGCTTTACATGTAATTCCCCTTTTAAAGAGAAGAGTATCCGGTCCAGTTCTGTGCTGTGCTGTTTTAAAACATGCTCGGAAAATACTGTAATGATCCACTACCGGCTGCGAAGAGAAAATAATAAATAATATCCACGTCGAAATCCTTGCTTCGCAGTTCTTTCTCGTCTTCAAACTCTTCTAAAGCGATTGGCTTTCATGCCCAGGTACGGTTGTTTGAATGGCTGACTTGGTCTTTCATTATTGAGATGAGTGGCGTAACTACGATGATGATTGCTTTTCACGATCGGCATCGTTCGTTCTTTCCAAACGAAAGCAGAAGTTGGAAATCAATATAAAACTTTCGCGAATCCCGTAGGAAGAATACCCCAAGTCATCATTTTTCCTTGCAGTAGACATTATACAGGCTTTCTGCTCGCTTTTAAGACCAGTAACATGTTCATATGTTTTAACAGACTCCTCTAACGCTCGTTCAAACTCGTTCTCTCAAAAATCTACCATTTCGTTTACAGTTGTTCTTGCTCATATACATGGCATGCTGAATGTCAAAATGTCTCAGTTGTCACAAAATTGACCAATATATCAGAGGCTGATACCAGATTCTGGTATCATGGAACAGTTTTCTCTAAAGGATGTTTACAGGCTCTCCTTCCCCTCTTCCCTCCTCCCCAGTCCCCCTCCCTTTCCCTCCCCCTCACCTTGGCTAGAAATCTGTTGGAACTTGTTCCGGAAGTCAAAAGTACTCTAGTTTCTGATTGTCGACCAATCAGTATCAAGTATATTCTGGTTTGAATAGGGAAGCCGCCATTTTGAATTTTTATTTCCGGAACAAGTTCCAACAGACTTCGTTCCCAGGGGTATTTCTCTGGGAGCGACTAACGAGCGACAGAATATACCCCTGGGTTCCCGAGGATGCAGGAGTTTAAACGATCCTGAGGAAACACATAGAGTAGATTATGTAGATCGCTTTAATCTACGCCTTATGTATCACTTGAGTTCTCCTTTGTTTTTGTCAGCTGCTTTTAAGATTTCACGGGCAACATTTCGGTGCATGCTTATTTTAATTGGGTGGATTATTTACCTGTGGCGAGGACTTTCCAATATGGCGGACACGGCATATCTAGTTCGGTGACATGCCCTGATCTTTTTTTTGCTGAAAGTACAAAGTATATATGTATTTTAAATGTAAAAAAAATTGAATAATTGTTCCTTGAATTAGTACTTGGTAATTTTCTTGTTGCTTGATTATATGCTATTTATTGTTCTAGCACTGGTACTTGCTACTATACTAATCCAAATAATTTGAGCCGTTAACATTTACTGTATACTGCATCTTGATTGAATGTCCTGCCATTGTTGTGGGGAGATTGGAGGGGCAGGTGGCTCGGGATTGAAGACTTCACAAATGTGGTAGTGCAGCAATAGGTACCCCTGCTGAAGGCCCAGGGTGGGTACTCTGGGGTATCAGTGAAGGGGAGGTGCGAATCGAGAACGGTAGGATATCATTTTTATCAACCCCCAAAAAAGTCCTTGCCAAATTCTTTCTGATATCAAAAAAGTCCACCAGAAAATTGATAACCCAAAAGAGTCCCAAGTCGCGAATTTCAAACCCAAAAAAGGTCTTCGCACCTTCCCGTCACTGATACCCCTGAGTACCCCCCCCCCCCCCCTGGGGCTGAAGGACACCTATTGGGGCCTGTATACCGTCACCAATAATCGGATAAACAGATCGATATCCCACAGCAGAGCGAGTTCAGGGTATACATTGGCTGTTGAAGTATTCCTGCAAGCGTTCCTCGTAGATCATCGCACAGAATTCTATTGTCTTTTGGGACATGTATACTTACAGTCGAACGATTTGTAATACTGATGCATGAATGACGCGAAAGAAACGATGTCTTCTCAGTTAATTACCATCAATGGATCAACAGCTCTCCACAGCACTGCATCGCGGCTTGGTCTTACCTCGGTGTGGCTGTCGTGACAACGATTGCACAATGTAACCATGGCCATACTATAAATTGCCAAATAGTCAGATCGGTAAACACATACTATGTAATCAAATGATTAATTAGTTGCGAGATCGGTACCCGGATTCTCCACCAATGTTAAAGTACAAGAAAGGGATCTTAAGGCTGTGGAAGCATACCTTATTGAATGATGAAGACTTTGTACCTCCGGAAGTTCTTTATTATCTTTAGCTCAGTTGACTTTTTGTCTGCCTAGTACATCGAACTGGCCCCTCTAGAATTCTTGCTCTCAAGTGTTTGTCTAATTAGTCGGGCTTGCTGTGGAAGACCCGACTCTAAAAATGAGATTCGGTCGTATTCTTCTTTGGCTTCAAATCGCAAACTAGGTTCTACAGCGCATGCGCCCTGTGCCGGCCGCTCAGATAATTACCGAAGGCTCTGATCAACACAAGCCATTCTTCACAAACAAATATTGCTCAAAACAACTCAAATATCGCTCAAATGACTTCACATGTTGAGTTAAATGATGAAATAATGGGGATCAAAGCAAAATGCGAGAAGTTAGAAGAGAAATATGCTATCAATAGGGAGCTTAAGCAGCACACGTTTTTGTCAACACGGACGGCGCGCGCACTGACGAATAATGTTCGAAACGACCGTTGACGTCCGTGAGGGCAATCTTATGACGGCACTTGACCTGTTTTCACGTCGTAGATTGCCGTCACCGACGTCAACGTTCGTTTTGAACATCATTCGTCAGTGCGCGCGCCGTCCGTGTTGACAAAAACGCGTGCTGCTTAAGCTCTCTATTATCACACATGAGTATCGCACAACCGTGACACAAGATTGAAATCTAAACGAAGTCAAATGTCTTCTATACTTTGTACCGCTGTAATTGTGTGTTGTGGTAAGCTTATAACACTGATAGATCTTTATTTTGCTGAATTTTGAAATTGTTGTAAGTAAATCACTGATTTGAATGCCCAGAATCGCAGGAAAATATTGTCGGCATGATTGTTCGAGTCACCATATTAGATCACGCTGCGATGTCTAGTTTATTTATATTTGTATTTGGTATGGATATATTTATGGCACCAAATAAACTATTGTCGTTGTCATTTCTATGATTCGCTGAGTTTGTGAAATCGATTTTACAAAGAAAGTATGTTCTACCGAGTCATCCATAATCACCGAAGGCTCTAAACAACATGGTTTCTTCACAAACCTTGTTAGCAGTTCAGTTGGAGGAAGGTTACAGCTCATTATGTCGTATTGTTTTCAAAATAACCACAATAATTCATAGAGATATGGATACTAGTACTGCATAGGGTTTAGAGATCTTCAGAACTTAATTAGAACGAATCGAAGTGAGTTGATGATACACGCATGCAGTGAAGAGAACAGTTATGAGGTTTTCGGACACCGAGCCGAGGTACCTAAACCCATATTTACACTTCATCCAAACACTGTTTAATCACTCTGCGATGTCTAGTTTATGTATACGCTATTTGTATTTGTAAGGATATATTTATGATACCAAATAAACTATGTCATTGTCATTCATGATTCGCTGAGTTTGCGAAATCAGTATTGAAATTGCAAGGAAAGGATCTTCTATACCGAGTCACGCAACGATCGCACTAAGATATCTATACTGATTAGTTCAAATAGGCTACATGTCAGTTAGAAGCCCGAATTCACGCTAGAAGAGCGTCTAGTTTCATATTTGAGTGTTGACAGGGACGTGTGGCATTAGGTGGACTATCTCGATTAGATCATTGGTCTTGATACATAGAGCTCTATATATTAATTTGTTTACTAATACAGTCAAACCATAAATCTTTACTCCTCCCAGCATCACATATATGTGTCCATATTTGAGTAACTGGCCTGAACAATTGAAACTTTCTCGATTCTTATAACGTGGCTCTAAGAATGAGTTGATAGTGCCAACTGGTAAGACCTTCAAACTTTAACATCCAAGCAACTGACTAAAAGTCCTTATTTCGATAGAAGAAGAAGAAGAAGAAGAAGAAGAAGAAGAAGAAGAAGAAGAAACTAGTATGATGAGTATATACAGAACAAATGTTCGGAAAAATCAGACGCCTCGAGCGGGATTCGAACCCACGACACCCCGATTTCATGACAGGTGCTCTACCCACTGAGTTACCGAGGCAACTACAGTGGCGTGGAGTTCAAATTAGCTAGAAGACGCTAATCATCATCATCATCATCATCATCATCATCATCATCATCATCATCATCATCATCATCATCATCTTGATAAGTGAGTGATTTTGGATAAGCAATTTATTAAGAAAACCAGCGATAGGATGCGACGTGTCGTTGTCTCATGACAACATTATCAAGCAAGTGAGTTATTAAGACTAACAGAATATTAATGTACTTTATAGTAATGTACTTTATATTCTTATTCTGTTAGTCTTAACTCACTTGCTTGATAATGTTGTCATGATGACAACGAAACGTCGCATCCAATCGCTGGTTTTCTTAATAAATAATAATAATAATAATAATAATGGAAACTTTATTTCATATATTTTTTACACAAACAATTGCAAATCTCACTACATGTAGGTAATTTACAATTGACTACTTGAACTCGAAAATATAATTAACAAAAAGAAAATGGTAACATAAGTATATTTATATATATCAATAAAACATTTAAAACTTCATTAATTCGGGATTAAGCCAGTCCTTATTTCTACAACAGAAAATATAATATGTTGACCTGATAATAATAATAATAATAATAATAATAATAATAATAATAATAATAATAATAATAATAATAATAATAATAATAATAACACTTTATATAAAGAGGGTAACGAGAGAAGCGTAACTCTGCAACTCTAGCTGCTCGAGTATAATAACCTTCTTACAAAAACAAACAGTAAAAAAAAAAATCGGTGCAGCGAGGAATCGATCCCGGGTCATGTGCTTCTAACACGCTGTGTTTTTGTGCGAACCACGGGACCATGGTAATTTGCACAACAATAGACAGTCCATTCACAAGATACACTAGGTTATTTTGTCCTTCAAATCAACAAGCGTGCAAGATAGTCTAGTGGTGCGGGTCAGTTATTTAGTGGGCCTTGAATACGACTGTTCCCTCCCTCTTTGACTACTAAGCTGATTGGTGTAAGCCCGGATAGCTCGGATGAGGCCGAAATCTTCATCCTATACGTAACATACGGTGACTCGGCATAATGTCTGGGAGGATGGGCCTTTTTGGGGTAAATTACCGGCATTCGTCTCTTTTGAACCTGAGGGATCTAGGGTTCGAGTCCCAGCCGTGACACGTTTTTATTTTCATTCTTTCTTCTTCTTTTTCATTTTGTTCTTGTTTTGTTCTGATTTGTTTGTCTTCTTTTTTGTAATTTTTTACATATTTCTTCTTTTTTTGTGAAAAAAAAATGTAACAAAAACCCAGCATATTGATAAGTTTTCACCTCTTCTCCTTTTCTGAGCCCAAGGTCCAGTTAAAACTCATCGTCAGTGATAAGTTTGGGGTTGGATACCGGGGCAGTAGCTGGTCACGCCTGACCACGCCCTTCCAAAGGAGGTAACCATGGCAACCGGGCCACAGCTCACCACTGCGTCCGGTACCCGTCACACTGATCCACTCAGTGGAATATATACTCACCTATTGCTCATCTGGCGGCATTCCTACCCAATCCCGAGGCGCGGGTGGGTGGGAGCAAAAAGAACGATAGCAACGAAGCCAAAGCTAGCACCACGCTAAAAGCCCGAACTGCAAACTCTGCCAGTAGGCCCTAAGCCCATGAGGGGTCCCCCGAGGATCGGAATCAGCATTACTTGGAGATACCGCTGGACCAGCTTGACTCGGTTTTAACTTAGCCTAAATTACATTCAGCCACATTTAAAACTCATCGTCAATGATAAGTTTGGGGTTGGATACCGGGGCAGTAGCTGGTCACGCCTGACCACGCCCTTCCAAAGGAGGTAACCATGGCAACCGGGCCACAGCTCACCACCAAAGATCTACCAAGGTGCTTGGAAGAGGACTCTGTGGTTAGGTTACCATGGAACCTCCGACTCCAAACATACCAAGCACCAACCCCACTAAAATAACTGGCGAACCATGACCTTTCTAATGGTTTTTAATTAAGTTAGCTGCACAGACGTTGAAGCCAGAGCTTCCACTGGTGTTCTAATGTAGCCTTTGTACGCATTGCTGGACCACCGGCCCAGAGTTTGGATCAAGTGATCAGGAACGCCATTACGAGCTGCGACCGTAGCCGCCCCGATGCGGAAGCTATGACTCGAGTAATTGCCCGGGATCTTCGCAGCGGTCATAATGTCTCGTAGCCATTTCGTAAGTAACACGCGGGTTAGCGGTTCACCCGACTGCAACAAGAAAAGTGGGCCAGGAGCGTCGCCTCTGATGTTCAAGTAGACTAGAATGGCTTCCACGGCACATAAGGGGGTTTGGCTTTACCAACGTAAATACAACAACCCTTACGAAAGGGATCAGTTTTGGAGGCCTTGATGTTGACACGGATACACGATGGCGAGGCAGAGGAGTCGATTGCTAAGTCCTGCACATTTAGGTGAATGGCCGCCGAATAGCTATTCAAGCTGGGAATTGTAAATTCCGCCGACCGCAAAAAGCCAAAGTACGCTAAACAACAGGCCGCCCAAAACATGGAGTGGTCCGCCAACGCCATATTAAGATGGCTGTGAATCGTTAACATAATGACATCCGTAATTGGCAAGCGGTCAATCGTCTTCACGCCCTGTACGCGTTTGATCCCTTTTACCACTCTCTCTAGTCTCAGGCAGTTGAGTAATGGGTCGGAAAAACCCTGTTCGATGTGAAGTGCGCGCACTGCTGAGAGGTACACTTTAATTGACGAAGACTGAATGAAGTTTGACAAAAACGTCGCAAACAAGCACAATGTCCACTCATCAGCTGGACAAACCGATCCATCTGCACCAACCTTACCCAGCTGAGTACAGAAGTTTATAAATCTCTTCTGGCCAGTGGCATAGGAACGACGAGTTGACGGAGCTAGACCTTGCAGAAGCAACTCTCGACAGCGCAACTCTAGCGAGGCGAAGTGAGATCCTCCAACAGACGACTTGGTATTGGGGTCGGTGACGGTTGGGCCCACGGAGCCAGCTGTCGGAAGACCTGCCAACGAAAGCGAGAAAGTGCGTCAGCTATAGGGTTCTCGACCCCAGGGACATGTACTGAAGCAAAGGAGAAATTGAATCTCGCGGCTGCCAAAAGAAGACTACGCACGAGACGCATGATGCATGGGACCTTGGAGGTTCTAGAGTTGAGGATCGCGACCACCGCTTCGTTGTCCGACCTGAACAGGATATGCTGCCTAAACCAATGATGGCCCCACACGTGTGCCGCGATAACAATGGGAAAAAGCTCTTTGTAGGCAATCGAGAAAGGCTCTTGACAAGCAAACCAGAGACCATTAAACCACTCATGGTTGAAGTAAGCACCATAGCCCAAAGCACCAGCCGCGTCCGAGGTGACTTCCATGGTAGGTACTGCCGACATACCAGGATAAAGCCAAAAACTAACTCCGTTCCACGTCTCTAGAAACTGGAGCCACCAATTCAGGTCCAAGTGGAATTCTGCGTTGAGGCGAATGGGATGACCGTCGTTTCTGAAGCAGCACAACAAATTTATCATGCGGCGGAGAAATGTTCGACCTGGCCAAACGACTTTGGCTGCATGATGCAGGTGACCAATAAGAGATTGCAGTTCCTTTCTACGGCACCACTGACGTGACGCCCAGGAATCGAGGAGTACACGCAACTTGGACAGTTTGTCACTAGGGAGACGAGCTATTTGATTAATCGAGTCCAGCTCGATACCCAAAACCACCAAGACCGTGGAAGGACCCTCACATTTGTCGGGGTGGAGAGGGATACCCAGCTCAGAACAAACTCGAAGCGCGATGCTCAGATTACGCGCGCACACGTTCGAATTCTGGGGACCCGCAGTGATAAAATCATCTAGGTAGTGGACCAACTCAGCGACCTGATACTTGTTAATCAAAAATCCACTCCACCATTGCAGCAATAGAGTCAAAAATAAATGGTGCCGACCGAAGGCCAAATGGCAGGGCTAAATCCACGTAAAACTTACCACGCCATCTCATCCCGAGGAGCGCGCGGTCAGACGGATGAATCGCCACGTTCCGATACGCCGCGAGAACATCGAATTTCGCGATGAGAGCACCAAAGCCAAACTTGCTGACCATTTTCACAATGTCATCGACCCTGATGTATTGAAGCGAAAAGCTATCGACGTCAATGCCGTCGTTTACGCTGGAACCCGCGGGCGACGACAAATCCACAATCAAGCGCCACTTCCCCGGTTGGCCATTCTTAGGTATTACCCCAAAGCTGCTAATATGCAGCTGAGGTATCGGAGGGTGCGCGAAGGGGCCAGCCACCCTGCCCAAGGCCACCTCATTTGCTAAATACTCATCAATGACTGTGGGATGATCATCTGCAGACTTCTTATTTCGTTTCGCTGACCGAAGGTCGGGCGCATGATCGAAGCCAAGCTTAAAACCCAGGCGAATACCATTTAGAACGTAGGACACTCGCTCTTGATCCGGGTGACCTTGCAATTCCAGAGCAAAGCGATCGTGCTTGAGCGGCGTAACACTAGACACCGGGGGAAGAGCAGGTACGGCTGAAAACGAGAACAGCATGAATGAGGTGTGCCACTTGATTCAGGGGAGATATCTCCCTGGCGAAGGAGGCTTCCCCCGTGCGGAAGCACTGCGCGACAACAACATACTCATATAACAGTACGGCTATGAGCGACGCCTACTCTTACTATTTCAGCGTCACCGTCGCAACAACCAGTGTTGTCTATCACCGAGCGCTACGCTAGTATACTGAGCTGCCGCCATCAGCTGTTGCACCGAGTACGACAGGCACCGAGTGCCATAACAACGAGTATGACACGCAACGAGTATCGAAGCAGACGAGTACGCAAACCACGATCGTCGTAGCAGCGATTACGACAGGCAGCGAGCACCGGAAGCGAACGAGTACGACAGGCAACGCGTGTCATAGCAACCGATTATGACATGCAACGAGTGTCATAGCAACCGTGTACGACACGCAACGTGTCATCGCAGACGAGTACGACAGACCACGATTGTCTTATCAGCGATTACGATGGGCAGCGAGCACTGAAGCGAACGAGTACGACACGCAACGAGTGTCATAGCAACCGAGTACGGCACGCAACGAGTGTCATAGCAACCGAGTACGGCACGCAACGAGCGACATAGCAACCGAGTACGACAAAACACGATTGTCGTAGCAGCGATTACGATGGGCAGCGAGCACCGACACGAACGAGTACGACACGTAACGAGTGTCATAGCAACCGAGTACGACACGCAACGAGTGTCATCGCATACGAGTACGACAGACCACGATTGTCGTAGCAGCGATTACGACGGGCAGCGAGCACTGAAGCGAACGAGTACGACACGCAACGAGTGTCATAGCAACCGAGTACGACACTCAACGAGTATCGAAGACGAGTACGACAGACCACGATTGTCGTAGCAGCGATTACGACGGGCAGCGAGCACTGAAGCGAACGAGTACGACAGGCAACGCATGTCATAGCAACCGAGTACGACACTCAACGAGTATCGAAGACGAGTACGACAGACCACGATTGTCGTAGCAGCGATTACGACGGGCAGCGAGCACTGAAGCGAACAAGTACGACAGGCAACGCATGTCATAGCAACCGAGTATGACACGCAACGAGTGTCGTAGCAGACGAGTACGACAGCCACCGTTGTCATAGCAGCGATTACGAGGGCAGCGAGCACCGAAGCCAACGCTTAACGAGTACGACAGGCAACGCGTGTCGTAGCAAACGAGTATGACACGCCACGAGTGTCGTAGCAGCCGAGTACGACAGCCACCGTTGTCATAGCAGCGATTACGAGGGCAGCGAGCACCGAAGCCAACGCTTAACGAGTACGACAGGCAACGCGTGTCGTAGCAAACGAGTATGACACGCCACGAGTGTCGTAGCAGACGAGTACGACAGCCACCGTTGTCATAGCAGCGATTACGAAGGGCGGCGAGCACCGAAGCCAACGCTTAGCGAGTACGACAGGCAACGCGTGTCGTAGCAAACGAGTCTGAGCGATCCCCAACCGACGATAACCCACCTGAATTTATGCACAGGCTACGCTACAACCACAATAACTGAATCACGGTTTAATACTATATCATAAAACCACCAGGCAATGCGCACAGAATTAACAACCAAACACTGGTAAGAAACACAATCAATCAGCGTTAAAATAATACATCTATCTATGTGATGCATGACAAGAATAAACAGACACGCAACGAGTGTCAGTCAATGAAGCACGATATCAATGCTTGCGGTATTTACCACGGGACACCCCAGGCGATGCTGAACGACCTCTTTGCTTCGCTGATGACTGCCTTTCAGAACAATCCAGCTCCTTGTGCGAGCCAGAGCACTTCAAGCACCGATGAATGAACCGACATGGAGAATACGGCGACGAGCAATGGCCCCGGTTCCACGAGATGCACACGGTTGACGATGAAGATGATCTAGGGGAGGAGCCGGCAGTATGGAAATTGTATAGTTGGACGTTGATCTGGGACCAATCGACAACTTGTGCGGCCGCAGCATGTTCACGGAAAGCCTGATCGTAGGCTAACCAGGCCCGTCCACTAAACAACCGGTACGTGCGTATGATTAGCAGCTTGTACAGCAATATATCCCTCCAACGCTGAGGGAAATAGGTGGTCATCACCAAAGAGAACACGGAAAACGCCTCGGTCCAGCTTACAATATCCTCCAAACGACGCTTGGGCTTCTTCGGAGCACTTGTCAATACCAACCGCCCATCCAGCATTAGTTGAGGCTCAGAATCGCTGACTGGCGTTAGATTCGAGGGCAACAAATCACTCAGATCGATTAATTTCCCCGTCACGATTTGGCCAACAAGCTTCGCAGGAATAGGCGAGTAGCCCGGGCCCACCACAAATGGTTGGTACAGTGTGGGCATGATGGAGGACATACTAGGCATCGCTGAAATATTGGAAGTTGACAACGAACCCGTGACATTTGGGCTCGCATTCAACATGGCTGGCAAAGCTGGCAAAACATTAGCCGACGCGGAAAACGTGTTCATGAACGATGGCACGACCACTGGAGACTTACCTCCGACAGCACCTAACTGACTTGGAACTGTGGAAGTTCCCGCAGACAGCAACGAGTTGGCTTGAGACACAATAGATGTACTCGTAGGCCATGAAGGAGGCGGCATTTGAACTTTAGCACTAGCAGCGAAGGTATTGTCAACTGCCTGTTGAATCGCTGCCACGATTTCTCCCGAGTGTTCCAGACGTTGGAGAGTCGGTCGACAGGCTTCCTGCTGCCGAAGTAACAGGGACTTCACTCATCACGAAGACAAGAAAACCACAGCAAAGCAAAAAGAACGATAGCAACGAAGCCAAAGCTAGCACCACGCTAAAAGCCCGAACTGCAAACTCTGCCAGTAGGCCCTAAGCCCATGAGGGGTCCCCCGAGGATCGGAATCAGCATTACTTGGAGATACCGCTGGACCAGCTTGACTCGGTTTTAACTTAGCCTAAATTACATTCAGCCACATTTAAATACTCAAGGGTGTTACTGGGGGCCTTGGTTTTGGGTAAAATGCTAAACAATTTTCCTTAATTGGGTTTGGAACAGAAATATAAAACGATTTTCGGCTACATAATATCCATATATCTCGTGAAACTTAACATTTTGGTGCATTAGTTTAAATTTGACACGGTTTTCTTTGTTATTCATAGGGCTTTATCTCCGGTATTGACCGGTTGAACAATAGAATTGAATTGAATTGCTCATTATGAATTCACCGGGATGTATCATATACAGCCCTGGGTTGTATATGAATACATCCCGGTGAATTCATAATGAGCACTGAAATGCTATTCATGCTATTCATATAGTATTCATGCTAAATAACACTCCAAAAAATACCAGAAAATGCCTCAGATTGCTTCGTGCGAAAACTTTGTCAAATTTAAACTACATGTAAGTCAGATAAATACCTCGAACGTCG
The DNA here is from genome assembly GCA_033675265.1 of Actinostola sp. cb2023. Taxonomy (NCBI): domain Eukaryota; kingdom Metazoa; phylum Cnidaria; class Anthozoa; order Actiniaria; family Actinostolidae; genus Actinostola; species Actinostola sp. cb2023. The sequence continues at coordinate 90,859 of JAUJYZ010000601.1, forward strand.
GCAATAAGCCTATAAATCCCTCGGGCATACGGCCCTCGGGATTTATATGGCTTATTGCCTCCGTTCTCGGTATTTCTCTCTTACTTTTTCAACATAAGGGATGGGTCACGTAACTTGTTACTTCACAAATCACGTTTTTCAAGACAAAAGGTATCAACGTTATTTTTGTGTTTTAATGTTTGTTTTTTAAATGTTCTTATTATGGTCTGCCTTAACAGCCCTTAAATGAGAATGATGGTCCAGGTGTTAAAGGCTATTTTATATAATAGGGACATCAAAGGTACAAACACAAATACATGTAAGCAAATGTAACTGTTAGTTTATTAAGCATTTGTTTTATATTTTGAGACATTAAAAAAACAATTACCCACAAAGCCACAAGTACAGTGTAGTGCTTGGGCTGCTGGTGTAAATATATCTACGATAACAGTAAATGTTTTGAAAGTAAACTAACTGGGACAATCAACTACTTCTCATTCTTGCTGCGTTTCAGTTTCTTTCTGATATAAAGGTTTTCATATAATGACGTTCAAGATTTAGGGCCGTTAACAAATGCCAATGTGATATGTATTAAGAACTGACTTACCATATTAAAACTTTATCGTAAGTTTATAACCCTGAATGCATTTAAGTGGGAGAACTGATGCTGCACTGACCCTGGACGAATTGTGAGCTTTGTGAATCCTTTCCTTCCTTCCCTTCCCTTCCCTCCCTCCCTTCCTTCCTTCCCTTCCCTTCCCTTCCCTTCCCTTCCCTTCCCTTCCCTTCCCTTCCCTTCCCTTCCCTTCCCTTCCCTTCCCTTCCCTTCCCTTCCCTTCCCTTCCCTTCCCTTCCCTTCCCTTCCCTTCCCTTCCCTTCCTTCCCTTCCCTTCCCTTCCCTTTCTTTCTTTTCCCTTCCCTTCCGTTCTTTTCCTTTCCTTCCTATCATTTCTTTTCCTTCCTTCCTTTAATGATTCAACATGATCCAACAACTTTCACGAACGTACTCTCTCTATATATTTTCAGAAATCCATAATCAGACTCGTCACATATTTTAGTTAAAAGACTCGTCACATATTTTAGTTAAAAGACTCGTCACATATTTTAGATAAAAGACTCGTCACATATTTTAGATAAAAGACTATGGTGTCTATACCTTAGCATCACAACACCAACAACTTGGCTAATTAGCTAGCAAATGCACGTACATACTCGGTACTACTTTTACCATTTCTAACATACTAAAGAAGATGCTTCTTCAAAACTGTGAGTACTAATTCCTCACCGTGACAGTCTCCAGTCGAAACACAAATGTCCACAGGTGTCAAATGAGACTCGTTCTGAGTATTCACTGATGCACCGTGTTGTAACAGCAGCTCAACGAGCTCAACATCGACATTTCTAACTGCTGAAAACAGAGGAGTCTCCCCTACGGAGTCCATGGCATTCACATTTGCCCCCTTATCTAGTAGTAGCTTCACAATGTCTTGTTCCATATCATGGTGTGTACACACGTGATGTAAAGGTGAGTATAGGCTAAGGACTTCTTGGGCATTAACACTGGCTCCCATTTCAATGAGTTTCTTTGCTACGTCCATGTTACTGTGTCTATTTTCCGAGCTACAGATGAATAAGAGAGGGGTCAATCCATACAGATCCCTCGACTCTATAGCAGCCCCAGCATTGAGAAGCGATTCAGTAATATCTGCATCGCCTGCATGGTGAAGAGCCTGCCTGCCTTGCCTGTCTGCCAGGTTAATGTCAGCCCTAGAACGAAGTAGAAACTCTACCATCGGTTTATTTCCAGGAATTCCACATGCAACGATCAGGGGCGTGTCTCTGACGCGCGTTCTAGCATTGACGTCACATCCAGAGTTGAGTAAGACCTTAGCTGTGGTTATGTATCCATGCTTTGAAGCGTAAAACAGAGCATTGAAGCCGATTGAATTACGATCGTGAACATTAGCACCCTTTTCGAGAAGCAACTTCATGTTCTCAACGTCAGGATTCTTCGCTGTGCAGGTTAATGGAGTATCACCAAACGCATTACGAGCATTCACTTCAGCGCCATTCTCGCAAAGTAACCTAGTAGCATCAGCTTTGCCATTTAAAGCAGTAAAATGTAAAGGTGCCTTGCCACGAAACCCTTTAGCATTCACACTGCTTCCATTTGCAATGAGAAGTGAAAGCGACTGTACATTACCAGTGGCCGCAGCTGCATGAATAGCCATGTTATATTGAGCGTCCGTGACATGAGCGTTTGCACCATGAGATAACAAGTACTCGACTACATCGCATTGATTATGAGCACTCGCGAGAATCAACGGAGTCGCAGCTTTATCTTGGGGATCTCTTGAAAAGCTATTTACTCTTTCGCCACGTTTTAGTAACATTTTCATATGGTGGACATTACCTCGTTTAGCTCCAGCATGAATCATCGACTGAGGCTGTTCTTTGCCTGCAGCTTTCTTGATCATGTGCAACATCTGTTGTCTCCTCAAGGAATCATGAGATTTCTTCACTAGTTCTTCAGGAAGTGACGGATCGTCATCGTGAGTTGATGTCTTGGTTGACAAGGCAATCCACGTGTCCAGATGGCTTGGACTGCAGTTCAGGATGATACTAAGCGTTTCAAGATCTCCGTTGATGCAGGAAATATGAAGTACGCTGAGGCCAGTATTACTGTTTGGAGACACGGTTGCGTGGAACGCGAGGAATTTTAGCGTTAAATGAGGAGTTACTTCAGGATCCATTAGGCATGTGAGATAACGTTACTGGAAAATGAAGCAAACAATAATCATTAGTTCAGGAATAGAGACTGCAAAACACTCCCTACTTTTTCGCGAAACTCCGTCGAGAAGAGTTGTAGTTTGATCGACTCGTTGATCGGGACGCGGGAAAATGAGACGAGAAGAAAAGACGCGAGGGGAGTGAGGCGAGAAGGGAAGGCTGGAGTCCTCATAGCCTGGCTCTAAAGCCGGGGAGGGAGAGGGGAAGAGGGGTGGAAAGAAGAGGTGGAACAGGCTAGAGTCCTCATAGTGTTTGAATAATTAGGAATGCTTGCGTTGCTGCCCTTTTTCAACGGCAGTATAAAGCCTGTTTGAATGCTTATTTGCTGGAAATAACAAACTCAGATGTCAGCTCAGCTTAACATTAGGAAACCATCGTGTCTCAATTGGTAATAATCGGTATGATAAATGCCTCGAAATTTACAAATTCGCGAAAAGGACAACAGAGTGAATCTCCCACAATTGAAAACAAAATCAATAATAATTTCAAGAACTACTTTAGCTGATAACTGCTTGAAACATTGCAGGTTATTTGACTTGATTGTCTACAAATTAGGGAGGATTGAACCGTTTTGGGCTGATACGTTTAACGCCGGAGTTTATCCGCTTACTGAACTGAACGGACGCCAGACAACTCACAGTGTTCGAATCATTACTGAAATGCATTGCGTTGTTGCTCTGAGTGCTCTCATTCAATGTCAGAATTCAGCCTGTTTACCTAGGGACAAACCATTAGAACATGGGGAGGGGTTCAGAATACGATGGGCATAGAAACCGACAGGCCGATTTTTCTCACTAACACAAAAATTCAAAACAACAATTTATTACGATATTTGCATCGCTGTAGTCGATGTTGCACGATATGATTATAGGGTTAAAGACTTGCTCGATATATATATATGTAAAGCACATTTGGGCAATTCTGGAGATAGACTGATTCCATATCCATAAGCCGCTGTTTCGCTCTTTTACCCTGGAGGTCGCTCATATCAAGAGCGAACAGACCGACTTATGGAATCAGTCTATTCTGGAGAGTGCGCTATAGAAATAATAAAGTATGATGGTGATTATTATTATTATTATTATTATTTTTTTGGTTATTAGCAACAACCACCTCCCACCCCCCCCCCCCCCCCCCCCCCCCCCCCCCCCCCCCCCCCCCCTACCAGTATTACCTTTTATAACTTATTATTTTGGTTATTAGCAACCACCTCCCACCCCCCCCCCCCCCCCCCCTACCAGTATTACCTTTTATAACTTACGATCCCACCCCCCCCCCCCCCCCCCCCCCCCCCCCCCCCCCCCCCCCCCCCCCCCCCCCCCCCCCCCCCCCCCCCAACCCCAATCCCAACGTGAATGTATATATATAAAAAGGTCATATCGCATACACAGAGATTCAAAGTGTGTGTCTCTTATCAACATGATAACAATGTCTCATACTGATTCAATTGTGGACAGACACACTACTATTCCGATCCAGACTAGACTGATAGTTTATAAAGGGTGAGGGGAGGGGGTGATCAAAATAGATTGTCCATACATCATTACCTGCTATTACTCATGCTTTGATATCACCTAAGTTGTTTTATCCACCAAATAACAGTTTGATGAAATAAATACATCCGTAGTGATTCGATTCATCTTCTACGGGATCTTATTCTGCTTATTCGAGACTGGCAAGTGAGACCTTGTCAAGTGAATATTGACGTCAATATATCTCAGTTTTTCAACAGTTTTTCATGAATATACGACATAAAAAAATGGTAAAGAAGGATTACACAGTATTACCTTTTATAACTTACGATATATTAACTCCGTTGTATCTAAACGTATCAGCCAGAGCATTTACTTTCGATGTCCTTGATTCTTGACTTCGATCGGGTTTTGTTTTTATTTGACTTGTCCAGCGGTTTCATCTTGGTGACAGTAGAATGAAGAAATTACTAATTTCACAAGATTTTCAAGATGGCGGACGAAATGGAAGGAAAAAGGCCAAAGTTTGGGGGCCGTTTATTGACTGATCCTTCTAAAGTATTTGAACATAATGCTTGGTAATTCATCTTTAATTATATTTGTACTTATTTTATATAGTTTATCTGCGATCGAGTGATTTGAGGCAATTTATTCATGTACGTACACTGTCAGCTTTTAGCCCAGAATAGAATATATTTTTTCTAGTTTAGATCTGGGATAGTGTCAGGGTTTTAGCAGAACACCCAGTAGTTGTGTAGGTAGGTCAGCTACATGTAGAGCACGCATTCATCTTTTGGTAAACTAAGATGGTCTTGACTTCTATGACTATTATGACTATTAGTCATAGAAGTCAAGACCATAAATGTCTAATGAATATTTTTTGTGACTTTAGATTGATTATCAATTGCCTAATAAATCGATAACTATAATTTTATCAATTGATTTTAATTTATTGATTGGATTTCCAATAATTCATTACATAAGCCAAGAATAAACTTATTGTGATGACGGCAATTGATATAAATCACAATAAATTATTGTATTATAGGGACAATGTTGAATGGAATGCAGAGCATGAAGAAGAGGCTTTGAAAAAGATCAAAGAAAACTCTTATGTAAAATTGGAATGTGATGCGCAAGGTTAGTAAGAATATAAACAGCACTTCAACAATTAACCTGAATTTTGTTACATTTAATAATTAATAAATGCATACCTGCCAACCCCAGAGCCCTCAAATCTTGAGACTGGAAAAATAGCAAAATGGCGAACAACCCTAAAGATTTGTATCACCTGATAAACGAGCGTTCACATAAAAAGACACATTCTAATATTGAAAAAGATTGTTACGTTGTATTATGCAATTTCACCGTAAATCGTGGTCGTGATGTGATTAGCCGGGAGATTTTGTCTTCAAACCAGGAGACCGGGAGTTGAGGTTCAAAATCTGGAGACTCCCGGCTAAACCGGGAGAGTTGGCAGGTCTGTAAATGTGAATAATGAGTTGAAACGATACTCATTAAAAGTTGTTTGTAATTTGTACAACAATTTATTCAATATTGATTTCATATCTATGCGAATGAGCCAAACGTATAATCAGTTTGTTTTATTATTTACAGATTTGTAATGTATTGTATTTTTCTTTTTTTTTTTTTTTTTCTTTTCAAGAAAAATATGAAAATGATGCTGACCAATTTTGGGATGAGTTTTACATGCAGCACCGAAACAGGTTTGTCTCGATCTATTAAACTGTACATATAAAATTAATTACATGTAATATTGAATGAACGAACCACTCATTCATTTTCAGCAAATTGGGTGCTTCTAAGCAAAATTGTCTTTATTTTAATTTGTACATCTATAATTATTAAATTCATGAACTGAAATTTCATTGATGACAGAATACTTTAAAAAAATGTCTTGTGTTTCAGATTTTTCAAAGACAGACACTGGTTATTTACAGAATTCCCAGAACTAGGCACAGCTGCAGCAGAAGACATCAAGCAAAATCCTTCAAGCATTAGTGATGATTCTAATGCTAGTATATGCCATAACCAAACTTGTGCAGATAATGCCAGCATGTCTACTAAATCTACTTGTCATCAAGGATTAGATCAAGAACTCAGTACCCATGATTACACTAAACAAATAGTGGATAAGGAATATTTAGGGTCTTTCCCTGGATCACATGCCAAAAAATGTATTCTTGAGGTGAGTGCAGTATAATACCCAGGGGGTGGGGGAGAGGGGGGTGCAGGGGGGGGGGGTGTACCAAGGTATAAGAGTGATGAGGATGGGGAGGTGCAAATGAAGCCATTTTTTGCTTGGCAAAAACCTGCTTCCCAAAAATGTCTTCCAAAATTTTGGCTTCACACCAATACCTGAGTATCCCAACATTACCATTGTAATTTCTGTGTTGTTATCTGTGACATCATCATCCATAGTGGGATCCCTGTGTAAACGAAATGTGTATACAAGTATCACTACCTTACTAATACTTTTCTGTATCTTAGGTTGGATGTGGTGTAGGTAATACAATATTTCCCATTTTAGAAGCAAATAAGTGAGTACCAATATCAATAAAGTCATTCATAATGAAGACTACTGTTACCTTAGAAGGACCCTTCTTAGTTACGTCAGTGACCCCTTCTGTAAGTGGACACCCTTTGGACCCCACATGTAGTCTGATCTTCTGCAGGAGGTGTCTGTAGGCTCAGGTTCAACTGTATACAGTTTTCATGAAGATTTTCTAGATGAATTCATTTTATTGCTCTTTGTTTAGTGATCCTGACTTATTTGTATATGGCTGTGATTTTTCAAAAACTGCTGTAGATTTGGTAAAAGTAAGTTCAGAATGCTTTCATTTAGTCATTCATGAGTTGGCATATGTTTGGTATATATACAAAATGTAGCTTCCACTATATCGTTTTGTTTAGGAACATCCTGACTACTGTGGTGGTCGCTGCCACGCCTTTGTCTGTGATGTTACCCAAGAAGATGTTCCTTACCCTTTTCCTGACCATAGTCTGGATATAATTATCTTAATATTTGTACTCTCAGCCATTCAACCTGACAAGTAAGTAATTAAATAAAGCATGTTTATTCTACCTACTGTACAGTTAAATTGCGGATAACCATGAGCAAGTGAATCTTTTGTTAAAGAGTATGTAAGCTACAAGTTTGAGTATGGACGAGTGTACACGTACATTGGGAGGTGCGTGTATCCGGGATGAAGTGCTAGGCTCTGTTGGCTGAGTTGTTGTGCAGGAGGTCGTGGGTCCAGTTCCTTACAGCTGGACCAACACTCAGGGTCTTAAAATAATTGAGGAGAAGGTGTTGCCTTTGTTTCCATCAACAAATGGTTAGACCTTCACGTGGCTCGAATGACCACGTAAAATGATGGTCGATCCCGTCTCTCCAGAAACGAACCATCACTGAGGATGTAACATCTATCGTGACCACCCTTCGTGGCTGGTTCAAAACGACTATCAACACACGCTAATTTACTAACTTCTCTCATATGATTGTAAGCCGTATATTTACACAAAGCGGCGCTTAATCGAAGTGTGAACATTTAAATCATTTATAAATATGTTAATTATATGTTAATAAACGCCGCCCTCGAATTACGCCGTCCCCGAATAAGCGCCGCATCCAAAAGCCCAAACATTTAATAGGCGTCGCTAAATACGATATGTAAAGTGCGTATTGAGACATTGTGAAATGCGCTATATAAGAACTGCATTACATAACATTACATTTTCATGGATTCATATGCCAATTCCAGAAAACGGATTTTCTTGATTTGCCCAAATACATTATTGCCTATGTGTCTTAATTCATGAGGACACAGTCGCTCACCACTTCCAAAAGCGCGATGGTGGATTCCCTGTGGTAACTGGAACAATATTGCTTGCTTGCATCTTTTTATTTAGAATCGTTTTCGTATGAGCGGGAAACCTACGGGTACGGAGTTACGGTCACGGTACGGAATCGAACACATCTATTCAACCAATCACAGCACGCAAAATCATTTCACAACCAATCACAATGCTTGGATACCGCACAATCACGGCACGGTACCGCACGGCACGAACCGTGCCGTAACTACTTCCCACTCCGTGTACTTGCTATGTAGTAGGGGAAAGACTTAGAAATGTTTATTTCGTGAAACTAAATAGATAACGCTATGTATATTTTTTAGAATGCAAGCAGTAATAACAAGACTAGCAAAGGTACACATAAATTGAACTAAAAAAATGGCTGTGTTAATTAAAATTAAAAACTAATATTTTCTAACATCAATATGTCTGTAAAAATGAGCGTGACGCAAGCAAATGCACGAGCATAATTCTTACTTTTCTTTTTCCTTTTTAGTCATCTACTCAGGATTAAGAGTAACTTAAGGTGACTCCGTTATAATTCTCGGCGCACTCGTCTATAACAAACTTTGGGTCATAACTTCCTCTGCTTTTATGCAATTGCTTTTAAACATTGGCAACAATTAGAGCTATCATTCACCTATAATAAAATATAATTCGATTGCACTGCAGAACATTTTTTTAAAATAATATTAGAACCTAAGTAAAGTCAATGTTTTGGATAAAATTGGATCTTGCGAAAAATCTGTCCTTTTTTGGGGGATGAAAGTTTTAGAATCACTTTAGATTGACATAATTCATAACCTGACCAAGTTTTAGCAAAATCGTTGGAGCTAAAGCACGGCCGAATAAAGGCCACCATGTATTAAGCACTGAAATTATCATGCGGCCGTGCTTTAGCTCCAACGATTTTGCTAAAACTTGGTCAGGTTATGAATTATGTCAATCTAAAGTGATTCCAAAACTTTCATCCAAAAAATACGGACAGATTTTTCGCAAGATCCAATTTTATCCAAAACATTGACTTTACTGAAGTTCTAATATTAATTAAAAAAAGTTCTGCAGTGCAATCGAATTATATTGTATTATAGGTGAATGATAGCTCTAATATTTGCCAATGTTTTATGGCAATTGCATAAAAGCAGAGGAAGTTATGACCCAAAGTTTGTCATAGACGAGTGCGCCGAGAATTATAACGGAGTCACCTTAACTGCGCAACCTTTTGGAGGAATTTGAAATTTGAAAATTTGTTCTCAGTCAGTTGGGGTCCGAAGTTTATGGAGGATTTTTTGGGTAGCACATTTTTGTAAAAAATTATTACTGTTTTTTAACTATGTTGTAGAACGTAGGATATTTTTGGGGGCGTGCTTCAGTCGTTCCTAGTCGTAATTAAGACTGTATTTACACGGTTACAGTACAGGACGAATTCGAGACCGGTACGGAACAGGCATGTTTACACGGTACGGCTTGAAACAAGGACAGGAACAACAGTTGTACGGCTATACCTGGTTTGATAATTATTCAGGTCAACACTAGACCGTACCAATGTCTTAACGGTCTCGAATTCGTCCGGTAGCGTGTAAACGCAGCGTTCATTCCTTTGCTATGTGAGTGTATATCTTCCGTTAAGTCCATAGGTTTCTCACTCATAGAAACAACTGGCTGTGTCTGTATTCATGTAGACGAGACTAAGTTTAGGTGCGGCTATTGTCTAACATAATATTATGACTCTTTTAGTTGCTAAAGCCTGGAGGGGTGATTCTATTTAGAGATTACGGTCGTTATGACTTGGCGCAACTTAGGTTCAAAAAAGGTAAGACAATAATATACATAGGCGGGTCGGTCAGCAGGAATGCTATTATGACGCAATCAATCCTTTAAGTTATCTACAGGGTGAGATGGGCGAGGTCGGCTTGGAATGCCATACATATATTTGTTATATACATAGTATAACTGATGAATTAGTATCGGTAACTACAATATTTGATTGACATTGTAACGTTTAATTTGATATATACAAGTCACACATCTTGAGATTCTCTGTTCATTTCAGGTCGATGTCTTTCCGATAACTTTTATGTCAGAGGTGATGGAACTCGAGTTTACTTCTTTGAGCAAGGTAACACAAACTGCTAAAAACTGATGAATTGCTAATTGTTATGAAGTCACTACTAAGAAATTTAGGGCTTGGTCTTTGACGTTCTGTCTGTCTTGGTCTGTCTGTCTGTCTGTCTTGGTCTGTTTGTCTGTCTTGGTTTGGGTGTTTGTCTGTCTCTGTCTTGGTCTGGGTGTGTGTGTCATTCTGATCATTGCTAAGGTTGTATGTCTTTAGAAAAAGAGAGATTTAAGTGTCATTATACAAATTAATGCAGTATCATATCGGATCTCGAAATTCAATTTGTTTAGAATTTCATATTATTTCCGTCAGGAAGCTTACATAATGCCTGGTTTTCAAGCGCAAGCATAAGAAACATTTGTCGTGTGAAAACATGCGGGCCGACGCCGCAAACATAAGCGCACGTTGCGTCAGGCCTTTTTCACAATGAAATCAGGCCTCTTGTGCTTGCGCTTATGCTTGCGTCTGGCTCGTTTTCACAGTGACATAAGGCCTCTTGTACTTGCGCTTATGCTTGTGTCTGGCCCGTTTTTACAGTGAAATAAGGCGTATTGTGCTTGCGCTTATGCTAGCGTCTGGCTCGTTTTCACAGTGACATAAGGCCTCTTGTGCTTGCGCTTATGCTTGCGTCTGGCTCGTTCTCGCAGTGAAATAAGGCCTCTTGTGTTTGCGCTTATGCTTGCGTCTGGCTCGTTTTCATAGTGAAATCAGGCCTCTTGTGCTTGCGCTTATGCTAGCGTCTGGCTCGTTTTCATAGTGAAATCAGGCCTCTTGTGTTTGCGCTTATGCTTGCGTCTGGCTCGTTTTCATAGTGAAATCAGGCCTCTTGTGTTTGCGCTTATGCTTGCGTCTGGCTCGTTTTCATAGTGAAATCAGGCCTCTTGTACTTGCGCTTATGCTTGTGTCTGGCTCGTTCTCGCAGTGAAATAAGTCCTCTTGTACTTGTGTCTGGCTCGTTTTCATAGTGAAATCAGGCCTCTTTTACTTGCGCTTATGCTTGCGTCTGGCTCGTTTTCACAGTGAAAATAAGGCCTCTTGTGCTTGCGCTTATGCTTGCGTCTGGCTCGTTTTTATAGTGAAATAAGTCCTCTTGTGCTTGCGTTTATACTTGCGTCTGGCTCGTTTTCAAAATGAAATAAGGCCTCTTGTGCTTGCGCTTATGCTTGTGTCTGGCTCGTTTTCACAGTGAAACAATGCCTCTTGTGCTTGCGCTTATGCTTGCGTCTGGCTCGTTTTCAGTGAAATAAGGTCTCTTGTGCTTGCGTCTGGCTCGTTTTCAAAATGAAATAAGGCCTCTTGTGCATGTGCTTGTGCTTGTGCTTGTGCTTGTGCTTGCGTCGCTAGTGAAAATCAGGGTTAAGTAGTTTCGCACTTTCCTTTCCTTTTCTTATTGGCAATCTTTGCTTCAAGCCAGTTTGGCATGTTTGTTACTCGTACTTTGAATTACACCGTGTCCCCTACCTACAGACAGTTCAGCTAATATTATCTCATTAGTAGTAAGATATACAGTCTGTCGATTTTAGTCGATTTTTCAGTCTTGATTCGAATCTTGAAGATAAAAACTTGGCGTCGACTCCTTCTCCGAACTTCGATACCAAAAACTTTGGTCCTTTTCGTTGGCTGTGATCAATGTGAGATACGGATTTAGTAGCTTAGTCTATTACTCAAGCGATCATGCATGTAGAAGTACATTTTTGTCACATTGAATAATAATAATAATAATGACTTTATTTCAAGCACGTACACAGTTGCTAGAAATGTTTCATATGCTTTGAAACTTTTTGATTTTTGATATTTTATTTACAGTTTCTTTTGGCTAGTATTATTTGTGTTTCATCTACAAATTCGCATATGATGGTGGTATGTGATTACTGAATGTTATTAAGCCTGGTTTTCAGTAGCGGCCCAAGCATAAGAACTTGGGTCATGTAAAAACGGATCCAACGCAAGCATAAGAACTTGGGTCATGTAAAAACGGATCCAACGCAAGCATAAGAACTTGGGTCATGTAAAAACGGATCCAACGTAAGCATAAGGGTCAAAATGTCTCTTTTTTTTGTACTTGCACTTAAGTTTGCGTCGCTAGGTGTAAACAAGGCTGTACTGATTGGACCAATCAATATCAAAAGGCCACTTAGATTACCCGACATCGTATTAGGACACACTACATGTCCAGTTTGTGGCTGCTGTATCATTTCCTGAACAGCAGCAACACCCTTCAAATTGAACAACACCTTCACAAGATGTTACTGAAATCAATCTTATCATTACTGAGAAAACGTCGCTATCGAGGGAGCTACTTGAACGTCACAATACACTTCATGATTCTATCGTTCAGAACTCACTGAATTCTTACTTAGACTTTCCAAGCAGTCAAGAGTTTCAACCAATTTAAGCATCTACTATTGTACTTTGTCACTCGCATCTCAAGGTTTTTCTTGTGGAAAGAACAGATTGTAAAGGCACGTTTATTTTTAGAGGACATTGATCGACGTAATATGGTATGTGACGTCTTTATCGACTCAAACAACAGGTTGATTGAATTCCTAGCCACTTCGTCTGTTTCTCGGTAAAAGCAGAACTAAATGTACCTGTTTCCTGAGTTAGTAAGTAGGCATAGTGACACAAGACATGGTTCCCTCCCATTTCCTGTAACAGTTTTCACTTTCGGAACCAAGAATAATACCAAATATGTCGGCGAAGATCAATTTTGTGTCTTCACTGCGCCATTTATTTTTATAGTACATCTTTTGTTATCTCGCTTTCCCAAGGCGAACGTGTTAGCTTAACCTTTTGGACTTTCTGTGGGAGTCAGTTGAATAAGCGAATCAGGAAGTTGATTCACGGGCTGTTTCGCGAAAACAAAAGCACAGTGTGGTACTAGAAGCGTTGCTGAATCATGTGCTGATATTGTGTGTCAGAGTCCGCGGTTGATCTGGTACAAAAACAACGTTTACTGTGAATAAATCTGGCCCTAAGCTTGTTGTGGTTTACACAAGTTTCTGAAAACGGAAAAAGATGCTTCAGATATGTTGTATCAACCTGTTGGTTCCGTTGTAGTAAGAGTTTGATCACTAATTTCATTTTAACCGCGCTAGTTAACACAGAAAGTGAAAGTCATTTTGTAACCACAGTGAGTTGAATTAATTTAATAAAAGGTGAAAGGAAAAGATACCGTAAAATAGCGCTGATGTACATTAGCTTTATCTTCGCCGGATTTGCTAAGGTTCGCTGCCAATTCATTACATCAGAAACACTTGTTTATAATGCCGATTCGAGTACTAATTTTAACTTTGGAAGTAGAGAATGGTTTTGTGTTGATAATTGTTATTATTCATTGAATACATGTGGATATTAAGTCATAAAGAGAGAAAAGGCCTATGTAGTATTTGTCGAAGCCGAGCGTCCACGAGAAGCAAAGCTGTCGTTCTGATAAGCCGCTTTCACTTCAAAGTTTTGTCAAATCAACGAACAAAACTTATTTATGTGTCAAGGTTAGCAAGTCAATCAAGCAAAACCTTGAGATATATCGCAAGCAGTAGTTCAGATTTACCACATCTTAGCCTTATAAAAGATATTGTATTCACTGGATTGAGATTTAATTTATGGTTTTGATTTATTAGGCAAGAATCCTAGTGATTTGAATGACTCATTTGCCATTGTCTTAATAGGGTCACCTGTTTCAAAGATCGTTTACAAAACATCCGTCATTTAATCCTTAACTCAAGCTTAACAAAGGGGCCTTCAATCTGTGAGTTTTGGTTCGAGGTCAGTGATAATCTAAAGGCTTCAAAGAAAAGCTTGATGAGGTCTTTTAGGGCTCTGTTATGTCTGCCATGTAAACGTGTCACGTTTCGCTTTCACTGCTGGTCTCTGCCCTTCACTTAGAAATCACTGAGATAAAGATCAAGTTACTCCACAGCGCACAGACTACGATTATTCGCTGGATACTAAATACGCTTTAGCCTGCTGAATAGCCCAAGGGTGAAAGAACTCATCTGTAGCTCCCATGCTATTTAGCGCTGAAACTCGCTTCCACGACCTTTACTTTCGGATTATTGCTAAAAAAATTCCGAGTCATTGACTTTTTTGGGTGGGTTAGAGTGGGTGAGGATGGGAAGGGTTTGCTTATGTGCTTTCAAAATAAACAAGCATCAATATCCCAGTTAGTGACTGACCATGATTGGCCAATTTGACACTGCTCTTACACCTGATTTGTGACGTCAAACTAATTTCCTTCACTTGTGTCACGGTCTGTTGATTATCATCAAACGACTTTTGGAATGCACAGAGTGTATACGAATCTAAACAACCAAGCGACTAACACAGTAAACGAATCGCCAAAATGCCCAAATCTTTTCTTGTCAAGAAGAAGACAGAGCGTTATAAGAAGCTGCCAAATGCTCTGATTGTATCGAGCCCTGGAAATGGTAAGTTGAGAAGATATGTTCGAGCTTAATGCTCTGTTGATGCACTTGTGTAGTGGGTAACAAGTGTAGCCCCATCCAACGACAGCGCTCGATGCTTTGCTCCTTGGGTTTTACGAGTTCAGTTTCTTAGGAAGTCCAGCATTTGCTTATTAGTTTAAGTAAAACATCTGTTGTACCTTTCTCAAGTATCTAAATTTATAATTTTCATGTGTAATCTTATATTATATAATGACCATGTGTTTTTATGATATGCAACAGGTTTTGTGAGAGAGTTTAATCAAATCAGCGCCGTACAGTCTGGCCTGGTCGATAGTCCACAAGAATCTGCGCCGAAGAAACCCAAACTTATAGAACCTCGCTTCAAAGTCGTTTGCGAGCCAAATAAATTTCATGTACAAAATCAGATTGTGAATCCACCATTTGGGATCAACAAATCTCCAACTGAGCCACAGAATCGAGGGGGTGAGCAATGCTTTGTCAAGCAAGCACTTGTCGACAGTACCAATGCAAATGGACTAGAAAGTGCCGCAGGGAAGTTTATCTACGATGGCAAAATTAAACAGTTATCAAGCAAGAATCAATGTCAGCATTGTAACAAAACGTACACATCCCTGACAAACCTACTAAGACATCAACAGTTCCACTGTAGTCCCCAACAGAAAAGGCCATTCCATTGTAAACACTGCGAAAAACTATACGTATCTCTTGGAGCGCTGAAAATGCACATTCGTACTCATACCCTCCCGTGCAAATGCAAGATTTGCGGCAAGGCTTTCAGTCGGCCATGGCTATTGCAAGGACATATTCGAACTCATACAGGGGAGAAACCATATAAGTGCTCACAGTGTCAAAGGGCTTTCGCCGATCGGTCGAATCTCAGAGCGCATCTTCAGACCCATTCCGATGTAAAGAAGTACTGTTGCTCGCGATGTTCCAAGTCGTTCTCGCGTATGTCTCTTTTAAATAAGCACGAAGACTCATGTCCTGTATATTTGCAGCATACTACGAAGTTTTAGAAAGCAACAAATATAAATAATTTGACACTAATTGACTTAGTTACGCAAGTATCACCATACTGGTATGTATAGTAAAAGCACCATTCTACTGGCAAAACCATGAACATTTCAGTAGATATATAAGAAGCCGCAGCTCGTTTTCTTCATGTACATTATTGTAAAGTTATAATAATATTATTGTTATTATTTAAATAGAAGTCTCTAGCACTACAAGTTGCTGGCCTGAAATCAAATAAAACTAGTGATCATACTTTGTAAACAAGTGAAATTTGCCTTTTCTTTTTTCAGGGTGAGATATTATGCTACAATACAGACTGTACTTTTGACAATCAAACTAGTGTTAACACCATTTATTGCTCAGTTCTGGTTCGCTAATCATACACTCGAATCAACAGGTGTTTTGACTAATACCCACGAAACGCATCACAATGTACACTCCTGTATAGTTGATCTAAGATCAGAGGATCCGAATATTTCAATATGTCTTTATGTCCATTAATGTTGACGGTTTATTATCAGTGTCGTAATGATATTCGATGTGGTATGGCAGGTTCATTGGCGCATTGTATATGCTTGTTTACGGGGTTCTTTCCGTCGGAATCCAACTGGACACCAAAAAGAAACGCACAAGCGCTTGTTTCACTTCTAGAGCTTTCAGAACCAGTCAAGTGAAATAATTCTGTTTGCAATTTAAATGAGTTGTTTGAGGGGTTTTTTGATGGGAAACGGTCTTAACAAAGCCGGATTCTTTACAAAGGGATGGTCAACTTATAACAGGTTGAAAGCTCATCCAATCACATCACTGGAACGGCTTGGTTCTCACAATGTCATTGATTGAGGTTCAAGCCAGGGGCATTGTTATGGTGTATTTGTCAAATGGATACCGCTAAATCACAGCGAAATCATATCTCAGTCGAACTAATTAGACCAAAGCCATAAGCAAAACAAATTATGTGTCTGGCGCTCCTGCCATTGCTGTCTTACTAGCTCGTTCTTTTCCGTTTTGCTGTTCACTTTAGAGATGTTGAGGATGACTTTTCTATGGCAAAATGCCATCGCTGTATAAATGCTATTTTCAATAACAATAGCATGCCTTCAGATGATGGTTCAAAAACCTAGCTAATTTCAAAGTT
This sequence comes from Actinostola sp. cb2023, assembly GCA_033675265.1. Classification (NCBI taxonomy): domain Eukaryota; kingdom Metazoa; phylum Cnidaria; class Anthozoa; order Actiniaria; family Actinostolidae; genus Actinostola; species Actinostola sp. cb2023. The sequence goes on from JAUJYZ010000601.1 coordinate 107,674, forward strand.
TGCATAGTTGTAGTCTAACCAAATAAATGAAGCGAAGAAGTATTATTGATTGGAATAATGTACACAAACTACAGCGACAAAGACGTCACCTTCTTAACAACTCAGCACTGTTTGTCTTGAGATACAGGTTCAGACTTGCTAGACCTGCTTTTATCTCACTCAATAAACTTCGACTAATCCTAGACTGTAAATATGAGTGCATTCAGGCTTCTCAAAATGAAGGCTGTCAATAGATAAACCCTCTGACAGAATGTAAATACTGGAGGTTGTTGATTCGCAGCAGTGAGCACGACCTTCGTATTAAGACACCTGTTGCGTACAGTGTTGCGTACGTTTTCTTGAAGTGAATTAATAAGAAACGCCGAGTTGTTCTCATCTATAGACAAGTAGTCATGCATGAGATTCATGCAAAACGTGCTGCATAACTGACCTTGGAATTGCACAACATTTTATCATGCACCCCACAAGTGGACTCAAGCCGTGTTTGTTTTCATACAAAACTTGACATTATTAGAGGCACAACAAAGACAGGTTTCATAACAGCATATTTTATAGATATATCTATTTTTCACAGTATTATAGTTCGAGGTTTTGGAAAAGACCATGGATTGATTTTCCATGACCGAATGAGAAGACATCTTTCAATTTCGATATTCTTGTTATAAGTTTACTGCGATGAGACACATCATAATTGTCATTAGTGTGAGAGGTATTTATATTTGGTATTAATATTAATAAAGAAATACTTTGTTATATTCATCTGTACAATCAAATGGAATCTACGCTACAATTTAAAGTATTTGAATATACCTTAAGCTTATCACATCGGTGTTCTAATTGGGATTATTATTTTTAATTTCTGTTTCGCTTTATGTCAACTGTGTACATTTGAAATATCCCAACTATTTTACAGCGTACAGGTTGTTCTAAGCGAATTGAAATAGTATCAGTTCTCATATAAATAAGCACACACATTATCCCCTTCTCATTGTGGAGGAAACTTTGAAGATCAGTCGTGTGTCTTTCAAACTACATGTTAATATTTAATTAAAAAACACTTGTTAAAACCTTTTTCCATACTTGAGGTAACACATCTGTCTTCTCTTTCGCTGCACGTTCAAATATAAAATTGCTATACAAAGTTACATTTCAGTTTTGGAAACACTCGACTTGACAGGGTTCTAATGAACAAATAGAGGTCTGTGCGACTTTCTTTCAGTTTCGTTGACTCAAACTCCTTTGTTTCTTGTTGTTGCTATTCTTCTCTAGTCTACCACCGATAGCAGGTTCCAATTACTGTATTGAGTATTTTTACTGTATATAAAACATAGTTTAAAAAATACATCGGCTGCATCTGAGTCTGTCTTTTTATAAAATATGCCCATGCAATTGACGATGAGTCTGAACGAGTGCTGAAACTGATAAACCTGTTTCAGTCAAGCCTTTTGCTTTCAAATTTTGTTTTACAAACTCGTGCGGCTTTTTGTTCTATTTTGTTGTACTTTCTCAAACGAACCACATACTTTCATCTTGGTTCAGTTTGTTTCCGGTACAGATCTTGCATTAGAACATGACTCGGCAATTTCCGCCATATCCTAATATGGTATGCTATTCAAGCCTTTGCCCCCAAGCCACAAATCAATACAAATCCTTATAAACGTAGCGAACTTTCGACACCTGTAACTTTTGGTCTAGCTAAGTAATTCGTTTCAAAGTACATTTACTATCACTATACTCTTTCTAATTATCTGTTTGGTAGTCTTGGATGAAAATTTGAAAAGTCACATGATTGTTGATACACTCTCATTATACGAGCTTTCTTTCGCGGTACTTTTTAATTATGAAATGGCATCGAAGAATCCAGAACTATCAGAAAAATAATTACTGCAATTCCAAATAAACTCGAATAGTAAACTAATTATAAATAAGACTTGGATGATATACTACTAGATACTATTAAGCCGCAGGGGTCGGGGATTAAAAACAAGACCCCTCCACGCTCTGCCAAAACCCAAACCAGAGCCATCGTAATTATACGTTATGGCATGTTTGGCGGTTGTCAAAGTTACTTTGATCAAACTGTTCGAAGGTGTGAACTGCTTTCAAACACTTTGATCAAGGACTTTGAATAGAATAGAACATGTCCTATAATAATAATAATTATTATTATAAATAATAATAGTAATAATAATAATAATAATTTTATAAGAAAAAATAGTAATATGAACTGGACGTTTCGACGACCGCATGTCATTAAAATGTTTACGAAACCTTTTACTTATTAACGAACCCACGACACCCCGATTTCATGACAGGTGCTCTACCCA
>JAUJYZ010000601.1:112500-136899 GCA_033675265.1 Actinostola sp. cb2023
ACAAGCTAATAAACAATCAAGTATAAATCCACCTCATGAGAATAACTTGCAATGCAATGGACTACGATAGTAGTTATGTTTAGCGACGTTCCATAGTTATGGCTTTACGCGCGTCTTTTTGTCGTTCAGTTATTATAAAACTTCAAACGAAAACAGATCACAGGGTTTGTGTTGGAAACGCAACATGCAACAGTGTTGGGAAAGCTGTGGAAAGTTTGGACGCGCGAGGAATAGGGCGAAAACACCTGTCTTCGTCCCACTTCGTCCCACTTCCTACTCGTCCAAATGTTCCACAGGTAAACCACAGATTTCTCCCGTCACCCAGAAAAGTTAGAACTTCGTTCGGAGAGTAGCTGAATACCTATCCCTTACAAGAATTGGCTTAAGATTATTAGGATTGCAGTTATTTTCATTCCTGTATTCAGTTAAATCAGAAAGTCCTACTGCATAATTTAGCATTGAACATTTTATGTTTTTGCTTTGCAGATGAGCTGTCAAAGATGTTTAGCTCAGCGGGTCTTCTTGAAGAACAAAATCATGTGGATCGCCGCTTACAAGTAAATCGCGGGCGTCAGTTACGGATGTACCGTATATGGATACAGTGCAAGTACCGTAAACCAACATAACTAAAGGACTGTAATACATCAAGGCTAATGTATGACATTGTGACCTATCGATTTACAGTGCGACGCTCACTGACACTGTGACCATATTTAATACATACTTCTGTCTCGACCTCAATGTTTGCCTCCGCGCGAATTTGTAAATAAATGTCTCGCAATGTCAGAAGCTGATTGTCTAATAACGGTTTATCTCGTCTTCTGTTACAAAACTATGTTTTGTGAGAACTACTGGGGTATTTGGAAGGGAGAATGCTGTTATCATATAATAATACTTTATTATTTTTATATATATATGACGTGATGGGGTCCGAACGTGATGGCGTAAGCCAGTCCGGAAAGTGCCGTCCCGCTATATTTAGTAGTGATTTGTTTTACAGGGTTTTTTCATCCCTTTTGTAACAAAGAACTGGGTCATAGTGAGTGGGAGGGCCGTAACATGTCCCGTATCACTCAGTCAATAAGATCATCCACCTTTCGTACAACCGGGGCCTGATAATTTGACAAGTTGCCATGAGTGTCTAAGTATAGAGAGTGTTGTACATAATATTTTATTATTTTTACGGCGCAAATTCACATGGATATGAGGCGTGGCATATAGCTAATTGCATAATCATTGTCGGGTTCAAAATCATACGGCAAGGATGGATGGGAAATCAGTTCATGACCCGCATTACATACAGATATATTCAATGTTCTCGTAGTTTTGAAGGTATATGAGCTATTTAACTAAGACCCCCCTACAAGTCTGGATATAAAGGTCGATCATTTGACGGTGTTATTTGAGAGTTTTAATTTCCCAGAATTCCTTTTGGTCATAGCTTTCATGATCTTCAACCCGACAACGATTATGCAATTAGCTATATACTGAACGTTAATATTGTGACCACACCCAGAGCTAGGAGGTAACAGACATAGAAACTACGCTTTGCATGAATACAGCTATTTCAAAAAACGTCGGAGCCAAAGGCGAAAGGCAATAAGAGAATAGCGATAGGCGAAAGGCAAGTTTTGTCTGGTTTGCTCAAAATAGCTTAAAAATTCACAAACTCCTCACATGGATTAAACGTTATCGACCTATAGGGTCGTTCTAATTTGCTTGATTTAAACATTACCAGTGTTTTTAGGCTTCGCCTTTTGCCAATCGCCTTTGGCTACGACAACATTTTTTGAAATAGCTGTATACATATCGTAGTGAAGGATTGGCAGCGAGCTCTGCTTCACTGGGATTTATCCCAATGAATAACTAATGTTACGAAACGAACCCGTTTTAATTCACGAACCATTCACGACATGTCACGGACACAACACGCGAGTCTATTTGGAACATACCCATTTTAATTCACGAACCATTCACGACATGTCATGACGGACACAACACTAGAGTCTATTTGGAACATACCCATTTTAATTCACGAACCATTCACGACATGTCACGGACACAACACGAGAGTCTATTTGGAACATACCCCATTTTAATTCACGAACCATTCACGACATGTCATGACGGACACAACACGAGAGTCTATTTGGAACATACCCATTTTAATTCACGAACCATTCACGACATGTCATGACGGACACAACACGAGAGTCTATTTGGAACATACCCATTTTAATTCACGAACCATTCACGGCATGTCATGACGGACACAACACGAGAGTCTATTTGGAACATACCCATTTTAATTCACGAACCATTCACGACATGTCATGACGGACACAACACGAGAGTCTATTTGGAACATACCCATTTCAATTCACGAACCATTCACGACATGTCATGACGGACACAACACGAGAGTCTATTTGGAACATACCCATTTTAATTCACGAACCATTCACGACATGTCATGACGGACACAACACGAGAGTCTATTTGGAACATACCCATTTTAATTCACGAACCATTCACGGCATGTCATGACGGACACAACACGAGAGTCTATTTGGAACATACCCATTTTAATTCACGAACCATTCACGACATGTCATGACGGACACAACACGAGAGTCTATTTGGAACATACCCATTTCAATTCACGAACCATTCACGACATGTCATGACGGACACAACACGAGAGTCTATTTGGAACATACCCATTTTAATTCACGAACCATTCACGACATGTCATGACGGACACAACACGAGAGTCTATTTGGAACATACCCATTTTAATTCATGAACCATTCACGGCATGTCATGACGGACACAACACGAGAGTCTATTTGGAACATACCCATTTTAATTCACGAACCATTCACGACATGTCATGACGGACACAACACGCGAGTCTATTTGGAACATACCCATTTTAATTCATGAACCATTCACGGCATGTCATGACGGACACAACACGAGAGTCTATTTGGAACATACCCATTTTAATTCATGAACCATTCACGACATGTCATGACGGACACAACACGAGAGTCTATTTGGAACATACCCATTTTAATTCACGAACCATTCACGACATGTCATGACGGACACAACACGAGAGTCTATTTGGAACATACCCATTTTAATTCATGAACCATTCACGACATGTCATGACGGACACAACACGAGAGTCTATTTGGAACATACCCATTTTAATTCATGAACCATTCACGACATGTCATGACGGACACAACACGAGAGTCTATTTGGAACATACCCATTTTAATTCACGAACCATTCACGGCATGTCATGACGGACACAACACGAGAGTCTATTTGGAACATACCCATTTTAAATTCACGAACCATTCACGGCATGTCATGACGGACACAACACGCGAGTCTATTTGGAACATACCCATTTTAATTCATGAACCATTCACGGCATGTCATGACGGACACAACACGAGAGTCTATTTGGAACATACCCATTTTAATTCACGAACCATTCACGACATGTCACGGACACAACACGAGAGTCTATTTGGAACATACCCATTTTAATTCACGAACCATTCACGACATGTCATGACGGACACAACACGAGAGTCTATTTGGAACATACCCATTTTAATTCACGAACCATTCACGACATGTCACGGACACAACACGAGAGTCTATTTGGAACATACCCATTTTAATTCACGAACCATTCACGACATGTCACGGACACAACACGAGAGTCTATTTGGAACATACCCATTTTAATTCACGAACCATTCACACGACATGTCACGGACACAACACGCGAGTCTATTTGGAACATACCCATTTTAATTCACGAACCATTCACGACACATGTCATGACGGACACAACACGAGAGTCTATTTGGAACATACCCATTTTAATTCACGAACCATTCACGACATGTCACGGACACAACACGAGAGTCTATTTGGAACATACCCATTTTAATTCACGAACCATTCACGACATGTCACGGACACAACACGAGAGTCTATTTGGAACATACCCATTTTAATTCATGAACCATTCACGACATGTCACGGACACAACACGAGAGTCTATTTGGAACATACCCATTTTAATTCACGAACCATTCACGACATGTCATGACGGACACAACACGCGAGTCTATTTGGAACATACCCATTTTAATTCATGAACCATTCACGACATGTCATGACGGACACAACACGCGAGTCTATTTGGAACATACCCATTTCAATTCACGACATGTCACGGACACATCACGCAAGTCTTTATTCGGAACTATTCGCACCGAAGACAAGTAACATATAAATATCGCTGATTTAAACGTCTTTAATATATGTTAATACTGTATCATAATCTTTCATTAATGCTTCTTTTTGCTGGATTTATTTATAATACTATCAGCACCGAGACCAACAAATACGCAGGCTACTCCTACCCACTGCCTTACAGTCAACACGTTACCAAATAGAACAACAGAGCCAAGGATTGTGAAGAACTTTCTTGTGGTGGTGATAATGGAGCAGGACAAGGGGCCAAAGTTTGCTACTGTCATAAAGATGAAGTTCTAAAAAAAGAGAGAAAAGAAACGTTTAGATTAACAAATGAAAACCTCGTTTGTTCTTTGATCTATCGTTGAACCATTCTCGTCCCCAGACCCTTTTCAGCTTTCTAACGAAAAATCGAAGAAATCGATTTTTCGTTAGAAAGCTGAGAAGGGTCTGGGGACAAGAATGTCGTTGAACTTGTTCGTTCGAGAAAGATCGATCAATTTTACTCTAAATGAGGCCACTCTATACCGCGCGCCCCTAAAATTGAGGTTATTTGAAACATAAACATCTTTCTCTACTTTAACACGAAATTACGCTATGACTGACAGAACCGCCTTCAAATCCCACGCTACTGCCCGCTCCTTTATCCGCTGCTAATCAGGGCGGGGCGGGGAGCTTGATTAGAGGAGATAGTTGTATAGCGCGTTAACACTACGAAATCACGCCGCCACAGAGACCGAGAATCATCGTATCAGTCGATCGACGCTCGTACCTCCGAGCTACGGACAGCTGACTGAAGGTAACAACGGACGGACTGAACCGGCGGGTCTTCTAGTCGTCCTTGATACGATCTATTCATACTAATGTTCTCCCACATTAAGCGGTGTCTTTATAGTATAGGGTGGTATTGCTTATTGCATCACAAACAACTGAGAAAACTTATCAACAAAACAAACAGTGTTTTCACGACTAGTACAATACACTAGACCCCCCACGAGGGTTTTCTGCTCTAATGTACAATATGGACGATAGACAAATAAGCCGCTAAATGCAGATAAATAAATAAGTAATAAATATAGTAACAAATGATTAATAAATAAATAAGAGTAGGCCTGAAGTGGAGGTAACAATAATAATAATAATAGTAATAAGTAATATACCGTATGTATTTATATAACGCTTTTTCCTGAGAAGCCCAAAAGCGCTTTAAAGTGCCTATAACCCCTGTGAGTTTGTTTTTTAAAAATTGATTATATATTAAGTGAATAGTTGCAGGTTTCAGTATTTTGTGATTTGAACTTCGCGTTTGTGAGATATAGAGGTTTGAAATCGGGATATGCTAATTTGGTGACGTAACTTAAGGAATGATGCCATAGCTTATTTAGTTGTGTTCTTTTATGAAATAGGATAAAAAGTTTATCAAATCATATCTATAAACTGTGAAAAGATATTGCAAGTTTCAAAATGTCAGTAATTTGCACAAGGGTGTTTTTGTATAAGACCTGATTCCTTAAAGTACATCATTTTGACGTCATCTAATTTCCATCATCACGATTTCAAACCTCTATAGCTTGCCAACGCGAAGTTCAAATCACAAAATACTGAAACCTGCAACTATTCACTTAATATATAATCGATTTGTAAAACAAACTCAAAGGCGTTATAGGCACTTTAAATATATAACAAGCCACTTATTTTGCAGCAATTCTTTGTATTTATACCTGTGTAGAAGCACGACGGCCAACGGATTATATCGAAAACAACGAATCTCACAACAAATATCGTCTCTAACTTAAATGGAACTGAACTTAAATACATACACCTTATTTTATAAATCATGATCAGTGTAAACCACAATCTTTTGATTCCAATAAACGGAAGCTTACTATGTGGTCAGACAGCTGAGCTTTCTCTATACAACTAATACATAGTTATTCAGTATTTCTCGAGATTAACTATAATCGTAGAGTGGATCTAGATGTCATTGGTCAAATGCTTTGATACAAAGTTTAAAAGCCTATTTTAATTATTTTTTCAAAAACGTGCACGAAGAAGCACTTTGTAGCTAATATAATAATAATAATAATAATAAGTTCTTGTTTAACGCATTAAACTGACGTCTCAATGCGTTTTACATTACATAATAACATAAAATAACATGAAACTGAGTATTATCTAAGGCATCCTATCTTTTATTTTCCTTTTTCCTTTCATGTATTTTTCCTTGTCGACCATGTTTAGTGGCATCCTTCCGCCATCGAACGAAGTGGAGTGATATACTGATCAGTTTAAGTTTGCTAAACAAGGGTGTGGTTTTGATAAATCCCCCACTGCTTTAGTGAGAAAATACTTTAACAAATTAAATTGACATCCGCCGAAGCGAGCACTTGAGAGCTTTGTCATCATCTTCGAAAGATTATCGAACGTAAGCTATTTTTATTGACGAAAATATAAAACCATTGACCGACTTTGGCCACCGAACGAAGACAGTCTGGTATATGTAGAAGATCAGCTGCTTGGGGGGGGGGGGGGGGGGGGGGTGCTTGACTGACTTTGGCCATTGAACGAAGACAGTCTCGTATATGTGAAAGATCAGCTGCTGGGGGGGTGCTTGACTGACTTATTAAAGAGCCGGATATATTTGAATTCAGGTGCGTTCAGTCGGATTGTTAGCTTTTATAAAGAATTTTAAGAAATAATATTATCATCGTAGGCGCAGCATCGTCATCCTGGCATGCACCACTACCACCGTCAATACCGTCGTCAAAAACACTGAAACTATCAACATCCAACCATCATCATCAACAACAACAACAACAATAATAATAACAGCAATAACAGCAGCAGCAACAACAACACCAACTGCAGCAGCAGCAACAACAACAGCAACAACAGCAGCAGCAATAACAACAGCAACAACAGCAGCAACAACAACAACAACAGCAACAACAGCAGCAGCAGCAACAACAGCAACAACAACAGCAGCAACAACAGCAGCAGCAACACAACAGCAGCAACAACAGCAGCAGCAACAACAACAGCAGCAACGGCACCAACAACAGCAGCAGCAACAACAACAGCAACAGCAACAACAACAACAGCAGCAACGGCACCAACAACAACAGCAGCACCAACAGCAGCAGCAACAACAACAACAGCACCAACAACAACAGCAGCAACAACAACAGCAACAACGATATAATAATAAAATAATAGCGACGTTTAAAGACAGAACTGCCCACGACCAGCAAACCAAAACACCGCTTTGGCGCTTCCTGACTCAGCACTGAATTATTCAAGTGTTATAAAAAACAATCCGCGAACTGGTAAAAGCAGAATATAATCGCCTTTCGTTAGTCTGCCTCGTGTCTTTGGCTCTCCATCCTGTCATTTCCCAAAACTAATCAATGACTTCCAGTTTTTTTAGTTTCACCACGATTATTCGGCTACAACTGCTGTAACATTCTTTGTTTTTTGTTTTTCGAATTCATTTTCCTTTTTCGTTTCATTTACTTCCTGATATATTTTGGGAGATTGGTGTGGGAGGAGGGGAGGGAGGGGAGGGAGGGAGGGGAGGGAGGGAAGGGAGGGGAGGGGAGGGGAAGGAGGGAAGGGAGGGGAGGGAGGAAAGTACCCAAGTTCATCAAGTCTCTTATCAGATTGTTTACAATCTGTCCCGACCTGTGCACATGGATACTTGACATCGAGTACAGTTAAGAGATAAAGACCAGGCCGATGCAATTCGAGATATAATTTGTATATCATATATGTATCATAAGTGATCGCATCCTAATGACGTGGAAGATATTGTTTCCTTTTACTTTAACGGTAATGTCTTTCAGAGCGGTTTATTCAGCTGAACCAATCCGAGTCCAGATAGATCAATAACTATTCTTATCCACCAATCACAGCACAGCTATTTTGCTATGATTTAAGGTTAAAGAAGTTGACCTGTTTTACAGAATTTATTCCTCAGATCAGTGGAATTTCGCTGTGTACAAGGAGAAGAAACTAGCAAATCTGCATTACTTTATACCAACAAATCTCGGTGAGTTGTGGGCAAATACTAGAAACTTGGCTGGGTGTAACACTATGCAACGTTACAGTTTAAAGCCAGATGAGTTTGCTAAGTATTTACTTACTACACGATATTGTAGCCAGCCGTGGTTTTAAATCTGATATCTCTGGTGAGCCGTCCAAAATAATCACAACAAATCTTACTGAACAGGGTTTAGTTGCTGTTTTAGTCGTGGATGGGATCGAATCGAGCATTCGTTCGAATCACTTCTGCGCATATATTTTTTGTTGGGTGGGTTACCTGTGGTATGGCCTTTCCGATAAGGCGGGGCTGGAGGCGAACACGGAATATCGGTATTCAAGGGAGAATATTACAAAATCTACATCGGTAACCTACCCTGAGTTGTTTTACTGTAAGTGAATGTATACTAAAGCTACAAAATATCAAAACATCGTCAAAAACGATCAAATTGGTGAACGAACAAACAAGCACGCCTTTCTTGACCTTATGAGTTCGATGCATTGATATAAACACAAGAAAAGAAGAAATGATTGATTTTGGATGACAATACGTTGACCTATGCATCATCTAAATAATTGATATAGAGCAGAGCTAGAGAGTTTGTACTTTGTCGTCCATTCATATTCTAAATATTCATAGTATCCAAACGAGTTCAGGGATCCCCATTTTGTGTCTTGATTTTCTACTCTAGTACAGTTGACTCTCTTTGAGCGACCACTCTCGTAAGCGACTAAAAATCTCTTGTAAGCGACCATCTCTCGTTTAACTGAAAGCGACCACCAACTCCAGATCCAGAGGTGGTCGCTTTAATACGAGGGAGTCATATACTCAAAAACAACTTTTGTGCCAATTCAAGAAATTTGATCGACAAAAAGGAAGTTAGGGATGTGGTGTGGATGAAAAAATCGTTTTCATGAAGTATTTTTAAATATTAAAAAAGATCAAGGATTTGGAAATGTGGTCAGAAAAACAAATTAAAATAAGTAACACCGGAATAAAATAGCGTTCAAATGTCTTTTTATCGAGTAAAATAAGATATCAAGCCCAGTGGTAACTGAAAACTAACTAAAACAGTCAAACATCTGAATGAGGAATCTACTGAGAACCAAATAACACATGATTTCCGCAGGAACTGAGTCAGATAAAAATATAAACATAGACTCCCTGTTTTTTATCAATAGTTTTACTATTGGAGTGATTGCTTTTACCATTGTCGAGAGTGATTGCAAGAAACGTTCGATGAGCCTTTGGATAAACAATGAGAGGATAGTGATAGTCTATGAAGTAATATATCAACAACGAGTGCGAGTGTTTTATCAGGGGTTCAAAACACCGAGAAACTAATGAAAGCACGAGGCTGTAGGCCGAGTGCTTTTATTGTTTCGAGGTGTTTTGAATCCCCTGATGAAACACGAAGCACGAGTTTTTGATATTGCTTCTCAAACTCATTAATAATGAATGATTATCTGAATTGTTCTTGAGTCTCCTGAGAAAAGAACATAATAATTGCTTTTGTGTCTTGGCCTAATGAGTCACCTCGCAAGTATTATGTTTGTTAAAAAGAGCTTCAAAATCGAACAAGCAGTCAGGTAGTCTAATCGATAAGTAGTGAGCGTAATGTGCGAGGGGTCACTGATTCAACTCTGGTTGATGATTTATCACTAGATTTGTTTTCATGATAAGTAAGAGGTAGTAAGTCTACTAAGTTAAAGGTAAGTAACATAATGGTAAATATACAATAATTTCAGTGTCTTGATCAGTGTCTTGATCAGTTCTTCCTCCGGTATCAAGATACATCCACCTGACTCGAATCGTGAGAGCTGATTGGTTATTGAGCTAATGAATTATTAATGAGTTTGAGAAGCACATGTGAAAGTACAAATGAAAAAATAGGCAGTTAAAAAAAGAAGAAATGAAATATTAGTAAAACTACTCAAACGTATGAAAATCTCGGGGAAATCCCGATACTAGTGAGGTGCTCCAGCCACTGAGCTCAGTACAGTGGAACCCGGCCTAACGGGGCACCCGGTTAATACGGACACCCGCGGGTTATTACGGACATGTTGTTCTGTCCCGGCCGAAATTCATACAATGTTTATAAAATATACCCGTTTAATACAGACACCGGCTAATACGGACAACGGACACTTTTTCCTGTCCCTATATGTCCATTTTCATACAAAGTCTACCCGGTTAATACGGACACTTTATTATCTCAAAACAACGATAATGTGTAAATTGATTACACACGTGCTTTCTCACGTTCAACTTGTAAACTGATTGCTAATTACGTGCATTCAGAGTTTTCCCACTAAAAATAAACAGATCACCAGTGGTATGCAGTCATTGCTTCCGCTAAAAATGTAAGTGAAGTAAATTGACCGGCCCGGTTTATACGGACACCCGGTTAATAAGGACACTGCGTCTCGTCCCGATGGTGTCCGTATTAACCGGGTTCCACTGTACTGAGAACTCGATCATGTAAGCAAAGATACCCTCGAATTTTACTATACAAACTATTTCCAAGCGACAAATCACCTTATAACTGACACACAAAATCTTGATTAGATCGAGCCTGATTAGTTGAAAGAAGAACTTTTCAGTATTATTTATACATTAGAACAATCTAAAGGTTAGGGATGTTGATCAGACGAGTAGCTCCAGACACAAACAAGAGTGGGAATTTCGAAAACTACTGTATATAAAGTGTCAGAAACCGCTTGTCGAACTACTCTAGTGACGTACATCAAAAATCCATGCCGATTAAGAGGAGTTTAAAAGGCTCGCAAGAAACCACAGTTAAGCTCAATAAGTAGAAAGTTTTTGATTGGTTTGGAATAGATCTAAGCAAAGAAAATTTATATCCTCTATGTTTTGAATATCAAAATAATTGCAATCGCACATTGAAATAATGATTACCGATATGTGAGGTGGTTCGCGCAGATGGAGCGTCGATGTACCCGATAAAGCGACAACAACAGAATTCCTTGGGAATTTGAATCAATATTTTATCCTGATAAATAACTTGGGCACAAAATAAACGATTTGGTCTCCAAAGGTAAGCAAACACGCCTTTTGATCGGCAGATTTCATTGTGCATCGTCAGCCGGACTGCCTTCTCTATGGCCAAATCAATCTTTTTGCTCAATAATTGAAGTCAAAATTTCCACGGGCTTCAATATAGTAAATAAATAAAACATCAACTGTCATTTTCTTTTCAATATGCATCCATCTATTTGGCCGTTTGGACGTCCTTTAAACAAACTATGCCTTTGTTTAATAGCGATGATAAATATTACGACTTGAATAACTTGACTTTTTTAATGACTTAAATCAAATTTGTCGGCTGTACAGTATTCCTATTCGTCGTTGTTTAAAAGTAATAATATTTTGCTCGTTTTGATTGGCAACGATTCAGGAAATAAAGCAAGGTTTATTTACCTACAGTGAATCTGATAATGGTATGTCCCTTGACTAGCTAACGACGTTTGTAAAAGGTTGGCTGAGTTTAGAAAACACCATTGAGACAGCTTTAGCCTACAGTTTGTAGGATAATCGTGTAGGAACGAAAAAAGGTAGGTTTTCATCAGCAAAAGGTTTTATTTCCATAATTGTTCGAAATTCACGACCAAACACTTTTTAAATTGACCCCCGGCAGCTATACAAAGAAATGTTAATATTTCAATAGATTTTGTACAACAAAACTCTTTTGTCGAAATATGTTACTTTGTTCGTTTTATTTTAGTGCTGATTTTAATAACTGTCTGTTGGACAACAGTCAAAATAGTGTTTCGTAGCATTTTCTTTATTTGTTTCTATTGTTTTTGGCAAGGTAATCTGTCTGTTAGACGCTAAAGCTGTTTTAGTTTTGTTTCATCTATGCCACTGTTTCGCTCTCTTCCTTATTATGAAAGCGCCGACAAATGCCGAAAGAACATTCCTTCTTAACGATGTTCAAGCCTAGGGAAAGTATTGATATTAAAGAAGCGTATTAGGACGGTATTTGTCATCGAAGCATATTCTAAAGAGCAATGCTTCATTCAAGGCTTTCAAAAATTTGACATACGTATAAAGATGCAACGGAAGCTCCTCATGCTCGTAATTAATTGTCAAGCAAATTCTCTATACTGTAAGCAGAGGCAACAAGGGAACACAATAACACAGAACCGAGTAATCAGTATATCGCGGAAAGACAGAACTAGAATTAACACGCTAGAAAAAAAATTACACGTTATTTCATTCGAGTCACGACAGCACTGCCCATGCGCAAACTGGGACACAAAAAGTAATCAGCTTTCTGCAGGATTACGGTTTGTATGCAGTATGTCGATGGTGGGGAAGACAAACATGATTCCAAAAACAAGGTGACTTTTCATTCGTTTTTCAATGACATTAAATTACTTTCAGTAATAATGACTAATCCATTTTCAGAGCGACTGGTACGGAAAAACAATGCTCTACCTCGCATTTTTGTAGATTTTTTCAGTAACCCATAGTCTTTTTTACAATTTTAAGCGATCGATTCATAATTGTTAAAATGTAAGTACGAGACTAAGAGTCTACAAAATGATTCTGTGCCTTGACTGTCGCCATCGAGCTTCTCGTCTAATCTCAGTCACCACATCAAGATTTACACTAAGCACAAGCACTATTTTTGTCTGCCAGTTTGAGAGGGTTTTCGAGCATGATTGGACGTGTACAGGCTGTCACATAGGACTGCGATTAATTTTATCATATCTTAAATCAAGAGGGTAGTAAACCACGGCACTTTTTTGACGTTATTACGGACATACAAACCACGCAAAAGTAAACCTACAAAATGACACTGAAAAAAAATAAGAATAACAAAATTCCCTTTTTTTCGTTTTCCGATTTAATTTCACTGATGTTTTTCTGTTTGATGCATAAGTGTTTACACAGGTCTTCAAATAATGCGCACTTAAAACGAGTTTCTTTTCTTGATTAATGAAAACAACCACATAAGAACACCACACAAGTGCAAGCAAAAAAACATCGCCGTTAAAAAGGCCGAGGTAAAAAAGGCAAAAACGTTTCAAGTTGATCTTCCTATGAATCGAAACTCGACCCATTGACGAGCCAAAAATCGCTTTTTGCAGCAAATTCTAATGAAGAGTCCGCGTATTTTAGGAAACATTTTGGACATTTGAGCTACACACTTCAAAATCTTAAAAGCACTCGCCATCGGCACAGTCTTTCATCATGTTTTGACAGAGTAATACATTAATTTCGGGGCGTTTTTTATTAGATGGTTAATCGCCGTCGATTCCGTTTGCGCCTTATCGGTAGTTTTCCCTGTAAAGACTAAGCCGTTTATTAGCCATGACGTAAATACATGCAAAATATTTGTGAGTATCGCATGTAATGTTACCAATTAAAAGAGCCTTGGAGATAGTATAGTTAATTGTGACTATGAGGTGAAAACTTGGACAGTGATTAATTACAGTTTTATGAAGTACTGTACGACAAAGTCATAACAACGGTGGCGACAATAATAAAATAAGGTTTAGAACTTCTCTGCACGTAGGTCGTAAGCCTTTCATCTACGAAACATTAACATATTTGCACGAAGGCGAAACCTCTGAACTGAAAAACGCAAGCTCCTCAAACCTCGGGAATTCGTTGGAAATGTCCAAAACCTTGGGAATTACAAATTGCCAAAGAATTGCCAAGGGTTTCGTACCAGCCGTTTTTCCCATTGAACGGTGTGAAACTTGTTATCAATGCAGCCTTATCAACAATTAAGAATGCAAATCACACACAAGGACCAGGAAAAAAAATACCCAAAACAAAACAAAAAAGATGAAGTAGTCTGAGCTGTTTAGGCTGGTACTGGATAACAATCAATCAATCAATCACTTTAGTTGAGACATGATGGATTTACTGGTTAGAGTCCTGCGTCTTAAACCGCTAATAAACTATGTTCGAAATATTTCCAAATTGGAAACTAAATTGTCAAAGAAATAATATAAAGGAACAATGAAGGAAACTTGCAAAGTCGAAAGATTTCAACATCATCTTGTATATTATAATAAAGATATGTTTCTTCTACGTAAAGGATTTAATATATCCGAGCTTTCGGGCCCATGGCCAATCATCAGGGAATGAAGGCAATTCTAACGAACTGTCTGTTAGCGTAGAAAACACTGACAAATGACAAATCCTTTACGTAGAAGAAACATTTCTTTATTATAACATGGCACCTACGTACAACAACATATTAAATCTTGTACATTATTATTATTATTTTGTTTTGTTTTATTTTATTTGACTTATTCATTTACAGCTTCATTGCTTATCACGGCAAATCCGCCCACACCGAGTATCACAAGTAGCGACCCACGCACCTTCAACTACCACCAACAGTCAAACACAAGTAGCGACCCACGCACCTTCAACTACCACCAACAGTCAAACACAAAAACCAAGATGTGAAATTGCAGTGCCGACTCATTACAGTTAATAGCCTTCATTTAGTGCACAAAACGGTTCCAGCAGTTGAATGATTTCCTATCATCTACCTTTAGTGCACTGGCGCTTATCGCAAGTCGTTTTCTAAACAATTAACGATAGGAAGTCACAGCGGTGGTACGCTATTATGTTACTATAGACTAGGCCTATATTTATCAAGCAATATCGCTATTAACTTCTACACCATCTGAACTTTAGATTCAGGCCATCGAAGATTCTAGTAAACAAGTGAAGCGTTGGACTGACTGCTAAGCGACTAACGTCTTAGATGTCGTCGCGACAAAGCAAACAAAATCTTGTTGATCCAACAAAAAGGGTGGGTCGAAACTGTTGTCAAAACATTGTAATTTCTTTTTTCAGCTGGTTTGAGAGAGCAAGCATGAACAACACAACCATGTCATCCCCCATCCATATGGACACAAGTGGACTCTTTGTCTGGGCCACAGTCTTTGGTGGCGTTGCAGTAGCTGTCGTCACTGGCAATTCCTTCATCATCACCGCGTTTTGTTTGAACAAAAAACTTCTTCACACGCGTACAAACTACTTCTTAGTGAGTCTAGCAGTTGCTGACCTCCTGGTGGGTTCTTTTTCTATTCCCATGTACGTCTTCGACATCTTCGCGTACTTACAACAAACGGCTTCCAATAGATTGCATGATATTTACAAGGCCATTGACATCTTTAGTGGCTTTGCATCCATATTTGCATTGGTTTTGGTAGCCCTCGAACGAGCTTTTTCAGTTACTTTTCCTCACAAGCATCGCCTGGTCAATCGTAAGGTGTACTTCATTCTGGTTGGATGTGTGTGGATAATAGCAAGTTGGTTGGGTGGGTTAAAATTGTTCAGTTCTTATAACAAGAACAAGGATTTGCTGGACGCATTCGCATATCTCATGATGGTATTTATCTTCATCTCGCTGATACTCATTACCACAGCTTACACTACAATATGGCGTCGAGTCAAGGCACCTAGCCACTCACTGCATAAGTCACGCACTTTACAAGAAAGTCGACTCGCCAAGACTCTGACCATTGTCACTTGTGTGTTTTTCTTTTGTTGGCTGCCTTTCTATACCATCAGCATCATCATTTTCTTCTGCCCGACATGCTACCATTTACAAGTCGTCTACTTCAGTAAGTTACTACAATACAGCAACTCGCTCGCAAACGTACTTATTTACACGCTTAGAATACGTGAATTTAGACATACTGTCTTACGCTTATTCTGTCGTGAGCCTCAACCAGTGTCTCTGCCTAGCATCCCCGCCCCGGCAAAGTACGAAATGGCAGTAGATGGCCATATCTACCATGAATATCACACAGCTAACGAAATACACTTAATGCAAGTAGCTGACATAGACTCGGCCTCTCCAAAAGAGCATGACTCGGGAAGAGTTGATTCTCCACCTGAACTGCTTTGCCCGAACGTGAAGGGACGGAGGAAGTATTTTACAAGTTATAGCGTCTAACACACTAAACGAGATATTTCTCTCATATCTAACAAATTCACAACACTGTATTAAAGCCTAGAGCGAAGAGGAAAGAGACACGAACCGCCACAAATTCATACGTCTGTGAAAAAACGCTTCGAGCGATGAGTGAAATCCGGCCACCGCAAATCAATTGTCGGAACTTCTGAAGCCTAATATAAAAAGATATAGCCGGATGCTCCACTGGCTCGTTCTCATATCCACAACTGAGCATCTCGAATCATCGAGAATTAAGACCTAAAGAAGATGGACTTGCAGCTTTTGAGATACACAACTTGCGTTCATAACAACGCCTTCAAAACAAGGAGTAAAAAAAGTGTGACTATAAACATAATAAAACCACGTGAGAACCAGAACATACAAGAGAGAACAAGACTAAATTGTCCATTTTTCTTGCAAACATCTTGTAATCATTTTAAGACCACGAAAAATAAACTGGAAATAACACACTTTCTCTGAAATAACGAAAACATGTTGGGAATGTCTAAATTGGAATTTTGAATCAATACACCGAAGACAGTATCGTGGGAATGATGTATAGATTTGTTTTCTACTCAAAAGAAGGAAGCAAACATTAGCATTATTAATAGTGTAGCTGTATTAGCACTGTGAGCAACATGTAGTTTGGGACAAAAAAAGTACTTTGTCAACTTAGAATGTTTTGAAACAGCTGTATAAAATATCGAACAATGTTTTAATGAAAGAACAATGTACTCTATTATTGAGCGGCATGCTTTGCGCGCCTTCTCTTTTAAACTTAAAAGTTGTTAGCTAATCCACGAGTTATAGGGATCTTGCGATCACTCACTCACTCGGCTGTAAACTTTCATTATCTTGCCGCTGAAGTACATCGCAGGCTCACAACTTTGGGGGAAGGGTTGGCCAACGGATGCCGTTGATCTTTTCTCGTAGCGGAGAGTATCTGATAGCTTGCACTAAGCTTTGGATATATTATATTATCTGTTATAAATTATTTCTTACGCGGGTATCAAAGCAAAAAAATATGCCCGCAAAGCATGCCGGTGGACAGAGAGTCTTTGAGCTTACCTGTCCAATAGCACTAGCACAGCTAAATGTAAGCATGTAGTACAAGACGTATGGATATTTCTCACAAAATGTAATGAATTGGAAGAGTTCTCCTGTTGTAACTATACCTAGAAACAATAAAATATCAAGCCTGAATATCACGTTATCAAAGTTCATCAGCGCTAGCTTTGCACACAGGGAGCCCATATATATTTCCCAAGGCTTTTGGGAAAAAAAGATAAAAATATATTGGTTTCCTGTGCTCTTTTCCCCCCTAGGTTCTTTAATTAAGGCCAAGTTCAGACGTCGTGCTAAAAATCATGAGCCGTCCTCATTATGAGGCGGCTTCTTTTGAAATAATTAAGAACGGCTTTTGGAAAGTACGGTGTTTGAACTAGGCCTTAGTCTTCTCTATTTACCTCAGTAATTTCCTACCACAAGAGTCCCATTTCGTTATGTTGCTTTTCAAGATTACCACAGGGAACTCAACAATATTTTTAGCGATTTGATTTGTTTTTTTTCAACTCAACTTCTCTCTTTATTAGGTAACACAGGTAGCCCAAAGAGGTAGACTGCAGTGTTTACTTACCGAGTCCTAGGAGACCTATAGACCATAGGTTCATATTAAACATCATGTGATGAGATTGAACATGATGTTCACCCCTCATACGTTCCTGTATTGCACCAGTTAGACCATCAAACGTCAGTGACACCAACTAGAAGGATAAAAGGAAGAATAATTATACCATTGGATTCCATTTTCCCGTGTGTCTGTACTCTCTGATAGATGCACAGATGAATACTAGAATACTTCCTTACCAATAATATTTCTCCAAATGCAATAGAAAAACATACCACTACTTTCGTTAGCTGTCGTAGGTTTCTGTAGAAACAGATTGAACCAATTAGAGTGGAACATCCCATAAGTGGTCACCCTTGAGATCAAGCATAGGGGACAGGTCTCTTATCAGTGATTATAATCCATAATGGGAGGTGTCTTCTTACAAGAAGTGTTCATTAGTGGGGTTTCGACTAGATATACATAGAATACGTATTACAATCCCATCTGATACATAGAGCCAAACAACACTTAATTTATGCATTTTACTTGATGTACAGGAAGCCCAACACTAGTAGTAACATGTTTTGGCACAGGAAGCCCAACACTAGTAGTAACATGTTTTGGCACAGGAAGCCCAACACTAGTAGTAACATGTTCTGACACAGGAAGCCCAACATTAGTAGTAACATGTTTTGGCACAGGAAGCCCAACACTAGTAGTAACATGTTTTGACACAGGAAGCCCAACACTAGTAGTAACATGTTTTGGCACAGGAAGCCCAACACTAGTAGTAACATGTTTTGCCACAGGAAGCCCAACACTAGTAGTAACATGTTTTGACACAGGAAGCCCAACACTAGTAGTAACATGTTTTGACACAGGAAGCCCAACACTAGTAGTAACATGTTTTGACACAGGAAGCCCAACACTAGTAGTAACATGTTTTGGCACAGGAAGCCCAACACTAGTAGTAACATGTTTTGCCACAGGAAGCCCAACACTAGTAGTAACATGTTTTGACACAGGAAGCCCAACACTAGTAGTAACATGTTTTGACACAGGAAGCCCAACACTAGTAGTAACATGTTTTGGCACAGGAAGCCCAACACTAGTAGTAACATGTTCTGACACAGGAAGCCCAACATTAGTAGTAACATGTTTTGGCACAGGAAGCCCAACTCTAGTAATAACATGTTTTGACACAGGAAGCCCAACACTAGTAGTAACATGTTTTGGCACAGGAAGCCCAACTCTAGTAGTAACATGTTTTGACACAGGAAGCCCAACACTAGTAGTAACATGTTTTGACACAGAAAGCCCAACTCTGGTAGTAACATGTTCTGACACAGGAAGCTCAACTCTAGTAGTAACGTAACATGTTTTGACACAGGAAGCCCAACACTAGCAGCAACATGATTTGGCACAGGAAGCCCAACACTAGTACTAACATGTTTTGACACAGGAAGCCCAACACTAGTAGTAACATGTTTTAACACAGGAAGCCCAACACTAGTAGCAACATGATTTGGCACAGGAAGCCCAACACTAGTAGTAACATGTTTTGACACAGGAAGCCCAACACTAGTAGTAACATGTTTTGGCACAGGAAGCCCAACACTAGTAGTAACATGTTCTGACACAGGAAGCCCAACATTAGTAGTAACATGTTTTGGCACAGGAAGCCCAACTCTAGTAATAACATGTTTTGACACAGGAAGCCCAACACTAGTAGTAACATGTTTTGGCACAGGAAGCCCAACTCTAGTAGTAACATGTTTTGACACAGGAAGCCCAACACTAGTAGTAACATGTTTTGACACAGAAAGCCCAACTCTGGTAGTAACATGTTCTGACACAGGAAGCTCAACTCTAGTAGTAACGTAACATGTTTTGACACAGGAAGCCCAACACTAGCAGCAACATGATTTGGCACAGGAAGCCCAACACTAGTACTAACATGTTTTTGACACAGGAAGCCCAACACTAGTAGTAACATGTTTTTAACACAGGAAGCCCAACACTAGTAGCAACATGATTTGGCACAGGAAGCCCAACACTAGTAGTAACATGTTTTGACACAGGAAGCCCAACACTAGTAGTAACATGTTTTGACACAGGAAGCCCAACACTAGTAGTAACATGTTTTGACACAGGAAGCCCAACACTAGTAGTAACATGTTTTGACACAGGAAGCCCAACACTAGTACCAAAATGTTTTGACACAGGAAGCCCAACACAAGTAGTAAGTGAGTTATATTTACTTACTTCCTTGTACATAAATAGTGCAACACCTGCCACAATCAGGAAGACGCACAAGTATTTGGTAAGTGGATAGCTCTTCCTTGCAAGAAGAACACCAAGAATCATCACTAAAGAATCACAGCAGAGATTAATCCATTGTAAAAAAAAACTATAAAAACTAAACTACAAATTATCAAATTACATCTACAGTCATTTGCAAAAATTCTGGCCGCCACGATATACATGTATCAATATATCAGGTGCATTATGGGTAATTAAATAATACTTTTTGAGTTTCCTAACTTATTAAATGAAGCAAAATTTACAAACAAACGTAAGACTAAAATAAACATTATACCACATATTTCTACCAACTTTTCTGGCGTTAACCAGCTTTAAGGGGAATTTTCGATTATTTAATTACCCATAATGCACCCGATATATTGATATTTCGTAGCGGCCAGAATTTTTGCAAATGACTGTATACATACTAATATCCATCCTTACCTGGAATTGGTTTACAAGACTTTCCTAACACCTGTAATGAGACATTAGTTTCATTTAAACTTGAGAAAATAAGTCACATGTTCACTAAGACACGGCTTAGGAAAGTTGCAAACGACTTGTATAAATGGGTCAAATTGAACCCCTAGGCTTATCTAAGCCATGGCTTACATGTAGTTGAAAATTTGTTGTTTTGACCCATTTACACAAACAAATTATTTGCAATATTATTAGCTCAGCCATGTAATAATTTTATACAATGTATATGCACATTACATGTAAGTATACAACTGTTGCAATATGAAGCTATTATGCTTACCTGTGTGGGATAACTGACCCATTGTAATGCTTTATTACTTGCTAACATAGCACCCAAATAAGTGAATGCACAGGCACCATACCAAAGCATAGGTGTGCTGTCTTTCTTCTCGGTACTTGTGTAAGTGAGTTTGATAACTGTCAAAAAATATCAGAAACAATTAAAGTCATCTCTATATAAGACAGACGTCCCTCAGACAAACACTCTCTAAGACAAAGCGTACATGTATATGTAGTCCCTGCTGCCTCTGCCGAGACATATGTCTGTCTTAGAGTGAGCCTTTTCCATGAGCCTGTCATAAGTCAGGCCATGGATGCAGGGTTAACGATCTGACACACAGTCAGTCTGGGTTGACAAAGCTATATTCCCACAGAATGTCGGAGAATTGATCTGTTTCACATGGTAGCAGATCCCTGCCAGTGTCTGGCATCACAGAATTGCTGGTCAAATTTACAGGACAACTGCCTATCATGACTGACAGCTATATTTGCAGGGCATGCTGTAGAAGTCACAGTGAATATTTTCCAGTTTTTCCATTTTCAGGATAATCAGAAAGCTTACCTGTTTTTGCAAAGAGAGTATTAACTATACACTGTACAAATACAAGGGTCAGTGCAAAGACAAACTTTTCTTTCTTCTCTCCATATGGAACTTTTGTGCTTAAAAAGTAAAAAGTAAAAAGTAAATTTAATTTTACAAAGTGTAAAATAACCCGGCCATACCAATCGATAAAAATCGATCATCGGAAAGTAATCGAATTCATCGATATTAATCGATAATAATCATTTGATTAGTATTGATTGATATCGGTAATCGATGATAATCGATACTCACAACCCAAGTGTCCTTGATTATATCGATTATTATCGTTTCAAATATCGATTCCAAAAATTCACCACGGCGAATATGATACGTGATCTAAATAATTTGGTGAAGCACAATCACCAACTGTAGCGAACAACAGAGCGTCAGTTCATCTACCGCACTATCAACAAATATCTTTACCATGTTTGTCTGAAGGATTTCTGAGCATCGTTGAAAATCGATAGAAATCGATGATAATCAATGAAAATCGATACTCAATTGTTATTGATTATTATCGATTATCGGAATTATCGATTGGTATGGCCGGGAAAATAAGGCAGTTCCACAGTATTTCATTGTCATATGGCTTAACTTCCTTTAAAGAAAGTGACAAAAAGCACGAACGTAACAATTACAAATGTAATACAAGAGTACACTTCAAGAGAGAATCCTACATATAATTTCAGGATCAAACAAGCCAAATTTCTGGCCGATATTATAAACATAAAAACACATTTTTAAATAGGTACATTGCATGAATCTACAACATGTAGTTTCTACAAACCGGTAGATGGAGACACTTACATTTTCTCTTGAATGATACCGTAGTAAAAGTACGATATAAATATGCCTAAAAAGCATATTAAGAACTTAAATCGGTGTGTAATAGAAGTAGAAGTCATCTCTTTTGTATTTTCTTGTTTACCAGCCTCTATTTTGATCGAAATCATAAGAAGAATTGAAGTTTTTGACAAAAATTTTCAATCATCGCTTCGCGTGCTACGCTTTGATTGGAGATCGAAGACGTAGTTGACCATGTGACCGGAAGGGTAGCAGAAACTGTACAATAATCAGTCATCTTTATACTCAAGATTATTGTAAAATTAAATTTAAAATACAAGAATGGCATTTATGGTGTTTTTAAATTATGCCTTGAAGCCCCAAAGGGCTCCCTACATTTTTCTTAGAGCACAGCCTTGCCTTCATTTCTCACCTCCTCATTACTTTTCAATGTACGTATTCCCCTCCCCATCCTTCTTCCACCCCACCCCATCATATCATATCTTTGTATTTTTAGCCTATGAGATTGGGATTGAATGGGCAATACATGAACGTGACCTTGGAATGTTTTTCAGTTGCTATTTATTAAATCAGTACTAATGAGTATTTATTACAAAAGTAGAATATCGAATTTTTAGTGTGTCGTCTTCTGTAAACTTAATTTAGTGTCATCTGCATGTTGATCGTTTTTTGTATGATTGATTCTAGTTCTTGTTTGTTGATTGTTTTTGTATGGTTGATTCTAGTTCTTGTTTGTTGATTGTTTTTGTGTGGTTGATTCTAGTTTCTTGTTTGTTGATTGTTTTTGTATGATTGATTCTAGTTCTTGTTTGTTGATTGTTTTTGTATGGTTGATTCTAGTTCTTGTTTGTTGATTGTTTTGTGTGTGGTTGATTCTAGTTCTTGTTTGTTGATTGTTTTTTGTATGGTTTGATTCTAGTTCTTGTTTGTTGATTGTTTTGTATGGTTGATTCTAGTTTTGTCTTGTTTGTCTGATTGTGTTTTTTGTATGGTTGATTCTAGTTCTTGTTTGTTGATTTGTTTTTGTATGGTGATTCTAGTTTCTTGTTTTGTTTGATGTATGGTTGATTCTAGTTCTTGTTTTGTTGATTGTTTGTGTATGGTTGATTCTATTCTTGTTTGTTGATTGTTTTTGTATGATTGATTCTAGTTCTTGTTTGTTGATTGTTTTTGTGTGGTTGATTCTAGTTCTTGTTTGTTGATTGTGTTTTTGTATGGTTGATTCTAGTTCTTGTTTGTTGATTGTTTTTGTATGGTTGATTCTAGTTCTTGTTTGTTGATTGTTTTTGTGTGGTTGATTTCTAGTTCTTGTTTGTTTGATTGTTTTTGTATGGTTTGATTCTAGTTCTTGTTTGGTTGATTGTTCTTGTATGGTTGATCTAGTTCCTTGTTTGTTATTGTTTTTGTATGGTTGATTCTAGTTCTTGTTTGTTGATTGTTTTTTGTGTGGTTGATTCTAGTTCTTGTTTGTTGATTGTTTTTTTGTGTGATTGATTCTAGTTCTTGTTTGTTGATTGTTTTTTGTATGGTTGATTCTAGTTCTTGTTTGTTGATTGTTTTTGTGTGATTGATTCTAGTTCTTGTTTGTTGATAATTTTATTGTTTTGTATGGTTGATTCTAGTTCTTGTTTGTTGATTGTTTTTTGTATGGTTGATTCTAGTTCTTGTTTGTTGATTGTTTTTGTGTGATTGATTTCTAGTTCTTGTTTGTTGATAATTTTATTGTTTTTGTATGGTTTGATTCTAGTTCTTGTTTGTTGATCGTTTTTTGTATGGTTGATTCTAGTTCTTGTTTGTCTTTTCTTTTTGTTTCTAATAACACTGTAAGAAGGGTACAATATATATATTGTGAGTATTATAAGCAACATTTAGTGGGCAGTTATTTGGGGATGGCCAACATATCACAAAAATCACACTGTCGCACCAAGCTTTATTTGGTACAAAATATTTACACAATGTCACAAAATTACTTGTTAGGGTTTACATTCATGTACCCAGAGTACCCAGGGTAACCTTCAACCGGGACCTTCGGACGAGAAGGCACACTTATAATA